>BQNB010072274.1:0-32495 GCA_026074375.1 Tanacetum coccineum
GAGTTCCGTCACTTCCTTAACGGTGTAGAGGGTGCAAGCTCCTTTAGTTTTAATGCACACAAATGGCTGCTAACAAATCTGGCATGTTGTTGCCTTTGGGTGAAAGACAAATCTGCCCTAACCAAACCTCTAACCACAAACTCGGAATTGCTGAAAAATGAAGCAACCGATTCAAGGCATGTTGTGGATTACAAAGACTGGCAGATAGCACTAACACGACGATTCCAGGCATTGAAGATATGGATGGTCTTAAGGAGCCATGGGGCGACTGGTGTGAGGGAATTCATACGAAATCATGTAAAACTGGCGAAAGATTTTGAAGAGTTCGTGACCATGGACAAAAGGTTTGAGATTATAGTTCCTAGATACTTTTCTGTTGTTTGTTTTCGAGTTTGTCCCTACGTGATTAGCCAGCGCTATGATGATGACCATGAAGCAAATGAATTTAACGAGAAATTGTTGGAATCAGTGAATACAACAGGGTGTGTTTACATGACACATTCAATGGTTGGAGGAGTTTACTTCATTCGATTTGCTGTTGGGGCAACTCTCACTGAAGATAGGCATGTGAAGAAGGCTTGGGAGTTGGTGAAAGATCAAGCAACTTCCATGCTGTACACCAACACTAATGATCGCATCTTAAGGTCTATTACCCGACCTGACCCACGAAGAGTCATAAAGCAACTCAATATATATGTCATAATCTTCATTCTATTATGTAATGCATGTATATATGTGTGATACATGAAAGGGATTTTTAACTGTATGAATTCTAATGAATTAAATAGCAAGGAGTTGTCGTGCGTTGCCTAGCGAGACTTATTTTTGTGAGAAAATTGTTTTTCGACATGGATTTGAGTGGGACTGTGTGTCGCGCGTTGCGGGCGGGGTGGTATGTTTGCAACGTTAGTTTTGTTCGCGATGTGAAGATTCTTTTTGCGGATATTTTTTTTTATCCGAATGAAGCGGTTGGATATGTTTTATATTGGTTAATAAATAGGTTTATCATATTAAAAAGTCGTAATAGTTAAAGTTGAGGTAGCGTTTTGTAATTTTTTTTATGTTGAGCCGCTGTAATAACCGAACCAAATTTGTCAAAACCGAATCGAGCCGAACTACAAATTCAGTTTTCGGGTTGGATATGAGTTTGACAACCTGAACCGAAAACCGAATTCGTATAAATATTTATATTTTCTTATATATTTATATATATACATACATACGTACATACATACATACATACATACATACATAATGAGGTTCAAGTGAATTAGTGCTTAAAGTAAGAAGTGTAAGAAGCCACTAGTAAGATGACAAGTGGATATTAGTAGGTTATTATAAAATAAAATTAATAGATAAATCAAAAGGCCAATCTTGGTATTTCACGTCCATTCCTACCTTTTAGCAAATTCAATAAGTCTACAACTACAAGATTCCGTTTCAAATAAAATAAAACCGCCATATGTTGCTTTTATCCCTCGATCATCCTTTCAGTCCTCCATAACCACCTTAATAACAATTTGAAAGCCATTATATATAAATCATCCCTAATGTTTGTTGCCATCTACAACCCGCACAATCGTCACAATGGCCAATTATCATCATGGCCATCATCATCAATCATAGCTACACTACCATCGAAGTTCCGTGTCTCATACTATCATTTTCGTTACTGTCAAATACGGTTGTTTAATTTTTAAGTTTTGACTTGTCTTTGAACGGAATCATCGCGAGACGTCCACCATTGATATTTTATGTTAGATAATGCCGGAATGATACAAACATCATTGATATTTGATTTTGGGCATATTGATGTATCCATATTTGCAACTGTAGTGTTATTTTTTTCTTTTCTTTATTTTATTTTCTTAATTATCATGTATTGTACTAAACATAACCATCTTGTATCAATGTCTTTTTACATGTATATATACTGTACATTAACGTATTAGTTATATCATGTATCAAAATAAATTTTATATGTCAATGCAAAATGGGAGTATATATATCATTTCATTGTAAAGGTAAATCGAATGTATATCTATTTTTGTAATCTTAATATCGAAGAATAGTTTGGTTTAATTTTCAATATCTAGCTATTGTGTGTAAGTACACTATATGATGTGTATCGAAGTAAAATTTGAATGTATCACATGGATTATAATTAATGTGTATCTGCATGTGTAATGATATCTTACGAAACTAATTTTATACAAGAGATTAAACTATAGTTTTCATGTTTAGAACCAAATAATGTGTATCAAAATTAAATAATAGTACTAACAAACAGTAAAAATTTACACAAAGAAAGAAACCCGTTAGCAAAACGGGGCGTGTGGTTCGTCTTCGAGTATAGTTGGCACATTAGCCATTAGTTTCAAGTTATCTACCAAAATGCCATCAGCTTATTTTAATCTTGTGACAATATTTTCGATACATCCGACGGCTTAGATAACTACCTATTCTTCCTACTTTAAGATACTATCTTACAATAACCCACTCTTATAATATATATATATATATTATATATATGTATATTATTTTATATATTTATATATATATAATGCTACTAGTATGACTGGATTAATATGATTTAGTGACTCAACGTCAACTTCTCAATGTGACATGCACATATGAGTACGATATTTTATATTATTTTGATTTTATCAACTGTTTTTTGCCTTTAAAGTTTCTGAATTTGTAGTATTTTTGCATAACATATATCTCAACGATGACATGGCACCCAAAATGCATTAAATTTCGAAATTTCTTTAAAAATATTTTACATAGGAAGGTTTAAACTTGGGACCTATGCTTAGGCTTAATATGCAACAACCTTAACCAACTTAACCAAGCTTTCATTTGTGTTTAACTATCCAAAACAATTATGATATTCATCTCTAAACGCATTAAGATATCTTTCAAAAATATATTTCAAGATATCTATCAAAAATATATTTCAAGATATACTTCAAAAAAAAAAATTGATTTTCTTCAAATCCATAGATACGTGTTTTACATGAACACTTTTTGTTTGCCGGCTTATGTTTCATCACTTTTATAATGATCAGAGTTTGAACTTTTGAATATGAAAAGGATTATAGCTTAGATATGTTCTTTCCATGGTCATATGCGACACTTTTAAATATAGTCGTGGTCAAATTGTAAATATGCTCTAGGTAAATTTTTATGTAATTGTTTTTAGATCTATTGTTGATCGAATTTAATATCTTGGAATGGTCAATGCAATTTCAATTAGTATGTTGTATGCGTTTGTAGGTATGCGTTTATTTAGTGATATTTGAATATTCAATTAGTTCAATATTTGTACCCAAAATTTTATATTGATACATGCGAGTTTCAAGTAGTATGATACGCTAGAAACATTTTGCAATTTTTTTGTCTCTTTTATATGATGGTAGTATGTTTTTTCTTTCTTTTATGAAAATAATGGTTTAGAAATAGATTGTGTTATCGGGATAAGTTGTTTTCAAACATATCATTTTTCTTTAATATGGAGAGATACTCGGAATCGTGTTTGTTTTTCAGTGTAGTGGACATAAAATTCAGCCCCGTTGAACCAAATTTTGTGTCTGGCAGCATCCAAAGGTACTGTCTTCCTTCAACATGGTATGTCTTAAAGTTTTGGAATATCAACATGGTGTCAACTTACTAGGTTTCTGTATACGCACCGGATCCCATGCAAACCATATATTTACCGTCTAAGCTTAGTTACACGTCAACTTTTACAAGCTAAGGGTGATGTGGATTAGGCTTTTTTTGCATTTAAGATTGTATTAGATGGAGACCGGGATAATATTCCTGTCCTTCTTGGCCAGGTATGGTGTTGTTGGTCAATCACTACATGCTAACACAATGGTTCCTGCAATAGTAGTTGTGGCTCGATATGAGCTATTGAAAATTTTATTTTTGAAGCCCTTTATTAAGTTGTTTGCAGATCATAATGCTTTGTATGCTGCTTATCAACCATAAGTTAGTTTTTTGATAGTTTTAACTAATCGCCTAGTCTGATTTAATGTAGGCTTATCTTGAGTTCAACCGACGCAAATACTCAAATTCATTTGAGATGTATAAGGTATGTATACTTTTTTGCATATTTTCTTGCAAATACTCAAGTTTAACCATGGCGAAATTAAAATAAATACTTTTGAACAAGTTGAGGCGTAACCATGGAATGGATGAATACAATTTGGTTCATTAGCGTCGGTCAGTCGCGGAAAGCAAAGCTTTACGTAGAGACATAAGCTGGTATTCGTTCAAAACATCACACAATATTGTATTTATACTAATAATGGTTCAAAATCAAACGTTTAATGGTCTATGTTATAATCTTATACAATAGTTAACTAAAGGGATCAGAAAAATGAGTATAAACCCTTAAAAAGTAAGCTGTTACGTATGTGGTTTTAAATTCAAAACATAGACCTTAAAATTTGATTTTGAAATCCTACAATTTACCTTGCTAAACATTTGAAAGTACAAATAATTAATCTAAGATATTGACCCTTTGTGGCAGCTGTGGGAAACCAGCGTTCAGATGGTTGGGAGTTAATGGGCACCCAAATACTAAGTCCCTAGCTTTAGATACAAGCAACTCAAAAAGGAAAGCTTTTGGAACAGATATTACAAACTACACTTACACGAAAAGATACCGGATGGATTCTTCTTCAGATTGGAGTTCAAAAGGCGTGACAGTGGCAATGCATAGAAATATTGATTGCGTGAAGATGGAACACGATGAGAACATTACTATGCTACAGCAGCCTCAACGCAACCCAAAGGAATTTGTCTTTCGCCCGTTCACGCCTGCCACTGCACACAGGTCAAGAACCTTTGGAAACAAAAGGGTAACACAGGTCAGGAACCTTTGGGAGAACTTGTCTAATAGTTATCAACCCCAATATCGCAATAAAGGTACATTTCTGAATCTTTGTGGTGGCAATTTGGTTGGGTTTCAGGTGGGTTGGTAACAGGTCAGAAGTGGTTGGATCAGGTTGACCCGAAGCACTATTATTTCAGTCATCATCCAACATACGGAAAAAATGATTTAGGAGGTTTTATGAATTAAAAATACACATCGACTTTAAGCCCGCTTGACCCATTTTGATGGTTTTATTTACTTTATTGTTACTGTTAGACGTAAAACATGACCTGAAATCAACCCCTTAATGTGTCAAAGTTGCCACATTTAATGAATCTTATTACCTTCCTTAGCTGTTGGTAAGTGGACATAAATTGATACCATATGTTTAATTCATAATATGACAGCTCTAAATGACATTTTTGGGCACTATGTGGAAGCCTGGAAATCATGGTATGTTGAAGCAGACGAGAAGAAGGAGGTACAATTAGTCTCCTAAATCATGAATCACATTTGTAACAAACAGTAGGCTATTTGGCATTGAAGAAAGATGAGTACTAATGCATTGTAGCTTTGTATTTGGTGCATATCTTCTTAATTCACCAATTTAGCTTTAGGATACTTACCATAGCCTTTGGTACAGTGCATGTTAATAATGTGGTTAGCTGTTTAACCTCCTTAGTTGAGCATTCTTTAATGCCTTAGAATTCATGACATTATTTTTCATTGGCCCATTAATGTAGATAACTTCACTGTCTTTTGTAGTTTTTAAAAGTATACGTTACCAAAGATAATCCTAATTTTACCTTTTTCTATAAAGTTGTATTATACTTCCCAAATTTATGTATGTGATTGTTATATAGGTTGATGCTTATTCTAACGTCATTCCTTCTATGTGAAGAGATTGTTAAAGGTGATTATTGGTGGATGTTAACGAATGGATAAGGCTAGAGATCGAATCGAAGACTTTAAAGATGCTATCAACAGGGGTGCTTTGTCTTTGGGATTTAATGAGGCTGGTTTTAACTTTGTATAACTAGCATGTCTACCAGAGTTTACAACATTTAGTTTTTTGGTCTTACCAATCTTCTTGGTATTTGACCATTGAGCAACATTTTATTTATTTATTTATTGCTGAATGTGCCATAACTGGCGGTTGGGCTAATTTTTGATGTGTGATTAATATCGACAGGCCAAAAGAGCAGTTCTAATGGTTTCTTTTATAATACACAAACCTTGGGAAAGGTCAAATTTCACCATGGCTGCATTAAAGACGGTATACAAAGCTTGAATACCATGTTTTCTTAATTTATTCTTGATACTGACATGTTGTATTAACATTTATCTCCGCTAATTTTTTATTTCTCTGCTTTTCTATATATTGTCACTTAGAGAGCATTGGTACTCTATAAAAAATTCGATTGAACATAGTAAGGATTACGTCGACCCACACCGTACCACATAAGAGGAAAGGGACATCATTAAACATGAAGTAAGATGTAAATGAAGAAGTGAATTCAAAGGGCTGGCTCGGCGGCATTAGGGGTGATAATGCTAATGCTGATACTATTGCACATAAACATAGAGTGGTATGTGTAATTTTTCTCAATTGCCAATTTATCCATTTCGTTTGGTGTTTGGATTTGTGTTTTGAAACTGTCACTATGATATTGAATAATCAGAACCACATAATCATCTAGGATTATGTTTTTTAGGAGATGGGGTTCGGATGTGCTTTGTTGTGTAGTTGACAATTTTTGATTCTTAGGCGTTAACAATGCTATCAAGGCATGGCTTGGTCTTTTACTATTATTATAATTCTGACTTTTGTTCATATGCATCTGTTAGTAGTCGTCATTTCTTATGGCATCAATGTTCTCTTGCAATTTTAATGATTTTGCTTTGCAAATCGTACCAATGTTCTCTTGTAATTTTAAAGATTTTGCTTTGTGAATTGCAACCAATCGTGCAGGCATCTACTGTCGCGATTGCTGGACAACAGTTGTTCATCGAAGGAAGACGAGCAAACAGAAGTAACACCTATCGAGGTGGAAGTACAAGTACGTGTTTCTACTTTTTATTATGTGAACCTTTTTGGATAAGTTTAAGAAGTTATGTTTTACCCTTTTACAGTTTTACTTATGAGGAGGGGTCGATATGGGTTGGTTTATAGGGGAAATGGGTCAAAAGTCTCCCACAGGCTATTTTAAGACCACCATTAACACATTTTAAAATTAACATATTTGTGTGATCATAATTAACACATTGATCATCTTTCTATCATTCATGTTTAAATTTGTGCTAAAATGTCGTCTATAGTAGGAAGAGAAAGAGGCCAACAAATGGACGGAAAAGGGTGTTTCAAGGCATGGATCGTGATAACACACGACCAAGAGGCAAGCACCACTACCTCCTTTTTGTCCTCTCAGTTTACAGTGCAACACAGTTTTTTCCCAGTTTATGTTCTGTATTTTTGACAGCTTAATACTTTTTACTTGTAAAACTTTAATTTTTGTTCTGCATTTTTCGTTTCACAGTTTTATAATACAAACAAAATTATAAAAAATAAAAACCGAAAAAGCTAAGGGGGTATTGGCAATATTTTAGGGAGGTCCAAATAACCACTACCATCGCCAACACCGTACATATTCCAACTCCTACCAGACTTCGCAAAATGGCCATGTATCATCAGATTGAAGACCATGAAGGCCTGAAAGCCCCATTAGTCAATAGCATTATAGTTTTGGAAAAAGCAACCTAATGAATTAATGAAGTCTTTATAGTCTGTTTGTGTTGGGCTATATATGTCTCGATATATTTAGTTTCAGGTGCTTTTCTCAGTTACATTTTTAACCTACAAAAATAGTATTGACTCACGACGCAGTCGTTTATGCACTTTTCGGCCTTGAAATGAAATTCTTATATACCATCATCTGTACATAATGTTTTGTCTATGATTTCATCATTAGGGTCATGTGTACTATCTATTTGCGTAGATTTCAGGCTCATAGTGACCACATATTTCACTTTTTTCCTTAAGGAATCTAGAGGAAATGGTTTACGCCAATGGTGAAGATAACGAGGAAAGAAATGATGAAGTTGTATAAGCTAAGGGTGGGGATAACAAATTGACAGATGTGTTGATGCAACAGCTGCTAACAGATCAGCATAACCAACGGGAAACACCTTTGTTAACTAATTTTAGGGGTTGTTTGGTATTTTAAATTACGCTACTTATAGGGGCAAAGTAGCTTATGGATACCAACTTTTTACACCAACTATTTGTAACAAACTTAAAAAATTAGACAAAGTGTTGCCAACTCCATACACTATCAAAGATTGATTTGCTTTTAACAAATATAGTATTCTTACACAAATAGCAACATGTCATACTGTCAACAATCAAACGAAAAAGAGAAATGAAGATTCTATACGTATTGTGTATGATCACAATACTTATCATGTAAACTACTTTTGTTAATCAATTATAAATAATAAACAAGATATCACACTGTATTGGGTCATGAAGATATCACACGGAGTTTGAGAAAGATCCAACTTTGGTAGACTTAAATGAGGTTGTAGAATTCATGGGTCTAGCTGATCCCAGAACTGTTTGGTTGTCTGCTCTTTGATAGGTCATAGTAGTATAAAATTAATATCAGGATTTATGACAATGAAACTCATAAGGTGCCAACAGAACAACAAATACTCTCAGACCGTCTTAAAGTTTTAAAAAAAACCATCACGTTGTGTTAAAAATCAAACAGATACACGGTTAAACTAAAAAAGAAACCCCGAAACAAACCCGCCCGTCGGGCGGGTTATGTAACTAGTATATATATATATATATATATATATATATATATATATATATATATATATATATATATAAGAATCAGTGTCACACTTAATGCTACTTGAGTTGTGATATAGATCAGTGGTCTCATATAATGTCTAAGAGGTCTATAGATTATAGTAGTTAATATATGAAGTAATGTAGCACTATTATACTACAAATATAGTTGTTTCTCTTATTTTATTTAGTTTCACATTTTGGTATGGATATAAAGATTATGAGTATGTGTATATGTATAACTATAGAATAGCACACATCAGTAGTGCATGATTATGGATATGTACACATTTAAAGAACATAAATCCAACTACCCATTATCTTTGGAGATTATGAGTAGACATGGGTGTTTGGGTTTGATCGTAATAGAGAAGGTTGATTATGAAACAAATGGTTGAGATACAAAAATAATCATATGGTCGTTACATGCTAACCGATAACCGGTGTAGGAATATCGAGGCAATGGTTAAGTCGTCCCAATATTCAAGTAAAAACCGTGTGTTGTGTTCACCTAAACGAAATATATGTAGTTGAGATAATGTAATGAAGTTGCTTTGAGTATTGACATAAATTAATAAACAATTAGATGTAGCAGCAACATTCCATAAGATTGCGTCACCAACAAGTTTATCTATGGAAAAAGTGAAAATGTGAGGCAAATGATCACCTTTTCAGCATGGTACACATCGAACACAAATACTACATATATTATTTCATGACAACTTATCAACGCATTAACTTAAACTATGCTTCACATAATTAACGAATATTTACACAAAAACAACCCCGATGCAACGCAAGCCGTATTTCATACTCAACGACCGCGATATGAAGTTATACTATGCTTCACATAATTAACAAAAAGATTTTACACAAACACAAACCCGGTGCAACGTACGGGTGTGGTTAGGCCTCGTATAGTCTATTTCAATGTTATGCATTTAATAAATTAATACCTACATATACGTGAAAACAATAATACACTAAGCAACCTAGACTATTAAAGGGTTATTATACAAAGAAATTACTATACTTTCTCAAAAAAATCGCCAAAGTTACTCAATTTTCATTTTGTTCATTTAGGTTACTAAACTTATGAAACATGACATTTGAGGTTACTCAACTTTGCAAAAATATACGTAAACATCATTGAACTTGTAAAAACATGACATTTATGTTATTTAACTTACCTAAAAATATACGTCCAGGTTGCTTGGATTAACATTGAAATTATGGGGGTGTATGTTTATCAAAAGTTCAATAACTCAAGTGAACAAAATGAAAGTTAGGTAACTTAAGCGAATTTTTTGAAAAAGTATAGTAACTTCTTTGTCTATTAACCAACTATTAAATTACTTACTTAAAATGTGAAACAATCGACAAACTAGCTAAAAACAATGTGATACTCAAGGCATTTATTTATGTACACCCTCCATTGTTTACGACTTTTATAGAAAGATCCTTTAAATATCGATCAATAGAAACACATATACCAATTGAAAGTATCATTATTTTTAGGCAGAACTCATGTTTAGGGCCGTTTGGTTTGCATGTGGGATTGAAATTAGATTCGGATTTGAGAAAGGTTTGAAAGAAAATAAGAAGAGATAAAATTAATTATATATGTGTTTAATACTACATCCGTCCTAAAATTATTGTCCACTTTTGACTTTCTAAGTCTTTCTCTCTCAACTTTGACATTAAATATTTTTGTTTGTGCTATTTAATATTTGATGCATAATATATGAATGGATTGAGTTTTAAATGTATTTTTCATTGGTATAATTTTTATCAAGTATTATGTAACATAAACAAAATTATTTAAGGTCAAAGTTGACAAAGAAAGATTCAGAAAGTCAAAACTGAACAATAATTTTAAGACGGAGGTAGTAGGTTTTATGTATTTGTTTGAAATAAAAAAAGTAAAAAATAAAAAGCAAAGAATGAAAATATGTGGCTGTTAAAAATTCATTAAATACAAGAAAGTTTTTGATTGGTGGATATCATCAAAAACAACCCACTTAGGCTGGTATGAAATCTTTAGGTGTTGTTTGGTATGAGGGTTTTTTACTCATGGAATGGATTGATTCTTTAAAACAATTGTTTGGTACACTATTTTTTAAAATGTCATTCCATTATCTATCAAAATCTCATTCCATTATCAATAGGTAGGTTTGAGAAAAATGATAGAAGAATTAATGATGAGTCCTACCTATCCATACATATCAGCCACAAATTTTTTATTACTTATTTTTCAATTGTTTTTTCCTTTTTTATGTTTTAGAAATAATATTTTTAAATTTATACTAACTTATAATTTAATACATATTTATATAAAATAATAAATATATTTTCTCTCTTATCTTTTTCTTTTAAACCTTTCCCAAATCCAAATCCGAATCCAAACCCGTCTACAAACCAAACGGACTCTTAATTCCAAATCATGTGTCAGATTCTAATAAACATGCAAAACAATGAATTTATAGAATCTTTCATTCTACACCCGATGACACCCGGGTACCAAACGGGCCCTTAGCAGGGGCGGACCCAGGATTTTTAATGGGGTGTTGCACAAAATAAATGTTGGTCCAACTAAAGTTACGTTATAAGAAACTAAGGTAACACAAATTTTTTAGGGGTTGCACATACCATTAAAATGACAGTTTTAATTTTTTTTTACACTTCGTGACCTAAAATCAGGTGTAGCCCGTGCTACACCCGGCACCTATGTGGGTCCGCCCCTGGCCCTTAGTCAAGTTACAACGTAATTAGGATTATATAATATTTTATAGAAAAGTTATCTGAAAATGTACTTGTTTCTTAAAATTATTACTAAGTTTTACAATTTAAATTTAATTTTAAAAAAATTGTCACATTTGAAAAAGTATTTTAATAAAAGCTGTCATTTTTTTAACTGAATTGTAGAAAAAATACTTACATAATTCTTGCAATAAAAGTAGGAATATGAAAATAAAATAATTTAAAAACTTACGTAGATTAATCAAATGAAGACTAAACACTTTAGCAATTAGATGGAGTGTTAAAGCATAAGTCTTTAAAGACTTGATGTATTTATTGCATTTAATATATGTTATACAAAAGCAAGAAAGTTTTTAACAAAGATTTAAAGTTCATTAAGTCTTTGCGAAAAGCTTTTCAAAAAGCTTATCATGCAATGCAAGAAAACTCATTCTAAAAGCTTTTTAGAATAATAGTAAAAGGCTATTTTTGGTTTTTGCATTGAAGAGATGCCAGTTTGCGTTAATTTGTACTAGTGGTTTACTATGCTAACCTCAAGATCAAAGTTAGATGATTAAAGAGTTGGTATTCTTCAGATTATACTTCAAGGCAAGTGGTTTACTGGGATTATTTGTCTTTTTGTTGACAACAATGAATTAGCGGTGAGAGACATGTAGCATAAAGTGGTAAGTGGGGATCATGAGTTTGCATTTTCTCCATCTACATGTCTTTTAGTCGTATTATTACAATTTACATGTTGGCTGTAGAAGCAACAAGATAACTGATGACGTATAGTCCAACCTCGAGTCATGAACCCGACCCACGAATACTATTTATACCTAGGCCCATGACGAATGGGCCATAGCGACACCAATACGGGCTTCCAAGGCCCAAACGGTACTGCCTACGGGGAAGCCCATGACATATGGGCTATCACGACAAGGATTTAGGCCCATGAGGTCCAACCAGCGCACACGCGCGCAGGTATCTATAACACCCGTTACGAACGAGTCATAATCATGAGGGGGGCCCACTAGTTATTAAATAAACGGTGGGGCCTCTTGGTTACTAACCTAATTAATGGGACAAAGCCCATTAGGGTTTGGGGAGGATATAAAGAGCACCTCGGCTCTCATCTAAGGTATGCTCTCATAACCCTAACTTTCTACTAAAACCCTAAACCGATTACTTACTCTCACGCCGGAGGATAATCGTGGGAGACAATCCCACGGTAAGCCTAACGGTGCTTTGTTTTCTTAGTGCGCAGGTCTCATACATCAAGACTCAATTAATATAGGAACCGGAGCCTAACAGATCCGTATTACACCTAATTCGGATCTAATCAAGGATCGTTCAACTTTTGTATCAACAATAACAAAGACTGGAAAAGATCGATTTTTTGCCTTCTCGCAAATCCAGTTGTTTTTGTTGTAGAAAAAAGCTTTGGGAAAAGAATATATCCAAAACAATTTAACAAAACAAAATAAAATCATATCCAAACACCATATTCTATACGACATGGCTATGGTTAAAGTTGTAAACAAGTCAAAGCTTTTATCAATCAATTTGAGTTAGAGTTTGAGTTTGACTCGATAAAATCGGGCTTTTATCGAGCCCGAGCCCACTAAACTAGCTCGAAACAAATAACGAAGCGAGCTCGAGCTTTCAATAGCTCGTGCTCGAGCTTTTATCGAACTTTACGAACCTTCATGTACATAAATATTTTAATCATACATATTTATATGAACAACCTAATGCTAATGTGAATATCGACATCATAATTTAATATTTATCGTAAAAGGACTTTTTAAACCCTAATGTTCTGGAATGTTTTGTTTAAGTTTGTTACTTTTTGAGTTCATCGTATATTTTCTTGACGTTATTGATGAGTTTGGCTATCAAATACAATATTTATGTATAAATTAGAACTTTATGAGCCAAGTTCGAGCCAAACTCGAATATTACTTGAGTCGAGCTCAAGCTTGGATGATCAAAGTTCGTCGAACTATCAAGCCAATCTCAAGCATGCCTTATAATTTTTGAGCCGAGCTCAAGCCATATCAAGCTCGAGCTCTACTTGGCTTGATTACAACCCTAACCATGGCTCATGACTAACGTTAATGTCCTTGCAATGTCTTGTTTGTACGTCAACTCATTGGTTTTATGTTTGTTATTTTATAAGTAAAGATAGATGCTCAAATGAAAAAGAGATAAAAAATTATAAAGTATAAAAAGTAATCCTCATCGTTGATTTTTAATCTGGATCTTAAATTTTTTTCTCTTATCCTCCTAACAAATTTTTCATTCTCACTTTCTCTCTCTCGTCTTCCTAACAAATACTTCTTTTTTATTTTTCTCTCTCATCTTCTCAACCAATCATCCCATCTTTTCATTTCTCTCACTCTCATCATCTCAATTAAGAATGACAACACATATATCTTGTTGGAATTTATAAATTACTAACACATTAATTAACACGAATACGAAAAGGAAGACAAATAAATACATATAGTATAACGTAATCAACATAGGATCAAGAATTGTGTACCTTTTAGCAATAAAAAGCAAACGAACAAATTCTTGAATACACGTGCGTGTGTAAGACTTACAAACACACGAAACCACCAAGATTCAAAATAATGAACCCTCTATGAGTAACACACACAATACGTTCTTAACAAACAATAATGTATGCTAGTACTAGTAGTGATTAACCGAACGAACCCTTCTTCTTGAACAAGCAAGTCGAACGCACACACCTTGTGAGTTAGGGTCGATCGAACGAACCAAAACAAAAACCCTTTGTGGGTCTTGGGAACCAGATGACTACAAGGAGAAAGGAGGAGAATTTTAGGGATTATTTTTCCAAGCATTAGCAGCTAATGAATCTCTAAGCCTCCTTATATAGCCATAATTACTTGGCTTGCAAGTTAGGCAACCTTAATCCTACTAGGATTGTTGTGCCGAACGGTTAGGACAAAATGGAGGGGTTTCCCGCACTTTTCTTTTTCTCGTTTTTGCATTTAAGTCCTTATTGTTAACATTTAACGACTATTTGCAAATATCGTTAAATAACTAATTACTTAACGCTCGTTTTAGCTTAATCACTAATTAATATATTACACAAAATATATTAGTATTATTGTTTTACGTATTAACGCGTGCGTCCCATAGGCTCGCGTAATTTCCCGGACATATATTATTTGATATATGTACATATTCCAACATCTCTCACTTGGACATGTCTTAAATAATATAATAAAATTGGTAAGAGTCTAGTAACACGCCAATGCTCCCAGGAATACGTGAGTATAGTTTCGTAAAATCACAATTAAATGATTTATGCATTTACCATCCCTTTGTTTCAGATACCGTATTAAAATTGATATGGATCTAACCAACTGGGCTTAGCTCAGTTGGCCACCTGAGGTCTCCTAAGGAGCTTTGGGGGAGGTTGTTATCATGAGGTCTCAGGTTCGAGCCTCACTGAGTTTTCCTTCTAGGTGAAGAATCTGTGTTGGGCTCTACTCACTCAGATGCGTCGAGTCTCTGACTCACTAACGATAGTATTGTACTAACTCGCCGTTCTAAAAAAAATGGATATGGATCTAAGTCATTCCATTATTTAACAATTTTGTTTCTCGTTTGCATAATTAATCAAGATTACAAAAATTTATCTAGACACTTCTAGATGAGCTTTGGGTGTGGCATACATACATCTGATTAATCCTACGAGGGCCCCAGTGGCATCATTCTTCAACAGTTTGAAGGAACTGTTAATACAAATAATGTCTAAAAACGTTATTTATATTTTTCGACCTCTCGATGTTTTGAAGATAACAAAATGTAAACACGTTAACATTTTCAAATTATTAATCGTAAATTTCCATTTCAAATGTAAATCACTTAAGGTATGTATAAACAAATCATTAAACATGATTAGTGATCAAGATAATAATTTTTCTTAACCATTACATTTTTATAAAGATAAATATATACAAAATGTTTTTTAATAAAAGAAATGTTTTATTTAAACATAAAAATTCAAATCTGGTTTTCCCTCCAAAATGAAACCTTCTATACCAGATGAAACCTTCCCTACTAAAAGACAAAAAAAGGAGCGTCAGTCTATAGCGACCCCCAAATATATTTGGGACCGCCGGGACCGCCAACAGTTACCGTTAGGTTTTCCTGCCTATAAATACTGCACTATTCCTAGCTGAAAAATAGACCTCTTTGCACGAATTCTTTCAGTCTTCTTTCTCTCTCTAAAAACCTTCTTTCTCTCTCTACATCACTTGAACACTAACATTGTTTGATCTTGTTTCAAGTGATTCAATCTCTTCTTTCTCATCTCTCCTCTCTATCAAGTGCATTAGAAGAACATTCGTATTCGCCAAGAAACGAATTGTTGTAGTCTAGTGATATCTTCTTCTTTCTTCTAAGATCCAAATCTATATCTTGATTATCTTGTGTGATTGTGTAAACGGATAGTGTATAAATCTGATAGTGTAGATCTTGTGATTGTGTGTTACTTGTGAAGTGGTAGATTGGTTCTAGCTAAGATTAGGACTCGACATTTATCTTAGTATCAGAAAACAACGTAAGCGACGTGTAAACGGTTTTCTCCGCCTAAAGGGAGCTTGTTGACATAGTGAAATCTTGAGTAGGATACTCGGAGAGAGGAGTAGGGGGAAGAGGAGCTTCATATCCGAACCACTATAAATCTTGGTGTCTTGGTTTGATTGTTCCTTTCCTCATCTCCTTATATTGTTATGATTCTTACTTATTGTTTGTTTAGCTATAACTAGTAGATACATACATTGTTGGTTCATATTGTTGGTTGGTTGAACATATACTCAAATGTAACAAATTTTAGAAGTAAAATCTTAAAACGCTATTTAACCGGTAAACTATTCAACCCCCCCCTCTAGTTTCCACAATGGGTATCAGAAGCCGAGGTCACTCAAGATTTTTAAAATATACTGTATTTTAAAGCTTGGATCGATCTATGGATTCCGACAAATATCTAGAAAGGCAATCCATGTAAAGACCACCACTTTTTAAAAGTGATAGTTTTATTTATTGGAAAAATAGATTCGAAACATATGTTAAATCAAAAGATCTTGATCTTTGGCATGTTATTGCTAACGGTAATTTTCAACCTATTCAAAAAAATTCGAAAACCAAATTAGATGAGGTTATCCCTTTTAAAAAACAAAGTGATGATCTTAAAAAGAGGATTGCAAAAAAATAACGAAGCCAAAATGGTTATATACAATGCTTTGCCAAGAAAAGAATATGAAAGAATTTCCATGTGTAATACGACAAAGAAATTTGTAAAACTTTGTTAATCACCCATTGATATGTGTTTAATCACATATCATTTTTCTTTATTAAAATGAGCTTACATGACTAAAAACAAATGGAAAATACATTGTATATGTCTATTTTGTAATTGTGTTGTGCAGGTAACGAATATATAAAAAATAGACAAAAATGAGCACGAGATTGGAAAAGCGTGAGAAAGCGAAGCCGAGAGCGTATTCATCTTTAATGGGCCAACCCGTACCCGTTTTATGGGCCGGGACAGCCTATTAATATTTTAGCTATACCAAGCATTAGTCTAAAAATCCAAGTCCATATCTATAAGTCTATTATCCAGTCCAAGCCCAAGTCATAAAAAATAAGCCAAATCCTAAACCTCTGACCCAAGTCAAACAATAAAACGCGCCTAAAAATCACTATAGATCTTCTCTTTCATTTTTACACTCACACATGGTACGGTTAAATTCAATTTCATCCACACTCCTACCTCTTCTAGAAAGCCAATGGGGCGCCTCTGATATCACAGCAGGCCACGTTGGCAATCCCAAGCACTCCTATTGGATGAGAAGTCGTGGAAGTAATCCAATGGCTAAAAAGGATGGATTGGAAGTTTGTTAGCAATCAAAGGCTAGGATTCAAGATTGAAGAACGCTCCTCAAGGCCTAGAAGTTTCTCACCTCAGCTATAAATACCCCATGTATTCACACAGTTAGGAATATCTAGCTTTTAGTAGTATTTGAGCTTAAATTTTTAGCTTATTGTCTTTATATTGTAATTTCATTTTTCAAAGCTTGTAATCTTTTAATCATTAATAAAATTATGGTTTCTTTTTAAATTGTATGTTAAGTTCATGTTTTAACTTCTATGAAAATTCATTTAAGATATGTTTTGAATTCACTTAATAAGTTCAATAAGCTCTTGTTACTTAATAAGCTAACACTTATTCAATTAAGCTAGCTTATAGCCTAACTGAATAAGCAGTTCCACTTAAATAATCTAAAAAGTCATAAAAAGCTTAATTTGGATGATAAGCCAGACATGGATGGGCTTATGGGACCATACCAGCTTATGTAAATACGCTGGAGCTTGTATATAAGCTCTAAAGAGAATTTATAAGTCCTTGTTTAGAGCAAAGGACATGGTATGTTCACTTTTACTCTTTCTAGCTTAATTTTTGTTTTAGCTTATTAAACTGCTTAATTTTTGCTTTTTGTTGCTTAATTATGTTTATTATGTGGAATAGTAGCTTATTATGCTTACGATGTAGCCTAGAATTAGTTTAAATTTAGTTTTAAATAAACCTGTTAGTTTAGAAGTCAAGACTGCTTATTTGTGAAGCTTAGTATTTAGTGCATATTTCTATAAGGTTTATGCTTATTAGTCCTTATTATTGTTAGTTCTTAATCTGTTTTAGCATTTCCAAGCTTAATTAGGTCCGTTTTAGTTTAAAAAAGGATTTTCTAGTTTTAAAAGGGTGTTTGGGATAAGCAGCATTAATAGGATTAAAACAAGTGTAGGTTGTTCTAATGATTAAGATGGACTTGATAAGCTCAAATAAGGTCTAAGTGGTCGTTTTTATAAGTTTAAAATAAGCTTTGTTAAGTTTTAAAGTTAAATCCAAATCTGCTAGTTTAAATGGTTTATAAACTGCTTAATGGTTTAATTTTTAAAAAGTGTATTTTAGGTGTAGAATTTAAGTTCAAAGTTTGGTTTCTAGTGCATCAATATGCATCTATTTTGAGTTTTTAGTTAGTAAAATATATTTTTGAGTCTTAATTTTAAGTTGCAAACGAGTCATTTTTTTTCAAAAAGCCAAAAACAAGTAGTGTAGACTGTCATTTCATTAGTCTTTTTCTAGCTTATTTCCTAAATTAATTTTCTTAATTTTAGCTTATTTGAGTTATTTAAGTATAAGTCTAAATCAGTGTTTACCTTTCAGTTTATTTCAAGTGCTTATTAGTCTTTAATCTTAGCTTAGATTTGGGTCAAAAGTCCTTTAAAAGTCCTTAGAGTCTGCTGTCTTAATGTCTTTTGCTGCTTTTTCAGCTTATTTACTTGCTTATTTTTAATCCCTGGTGCTCATTGAGTCTAGAATTAGGTCTGTTTTTAGCTTTTTAATTTTCTATTAGCTTATTAGTCTTAATAGTACTTAGTTAGTCTAAATAGTCTTAGCTTAATGTCAAATCAATTTTAACTAGTAAATGTCACTTTTAATTGTCCTTTTTCTAGCTTATTAATAAGTACTGGCAATAAGTCTTTCATTAAATTTGCTTATTTTTGCTTATTCTTTTGTCGTTTTAAAAAGAAAAATAAAAAAATGTTTTCCAAAAAGGGACAGTCACAGGACTCGAACCTATGACCTCCCTCACACAACACACACGCCTTAACCATCCTGCCCTTGGGTCTTTTTCATTATGAGTTTGTTTTATTAATTACTTATATGTTACTTAGTTTAAAGCTTAAACAACTTATTGATTTTTCACAGCTTATTGACAATAGCTTTTTCATTCGTTTTTCTTTGTAAACCTCAAAAATAGTGTCTAGAATTTTTGTAAATTTTCTCAAATTTTTTGGATTAAGTTTAGTATTTTTAGTTTAATATTTAGTCTTATTTAGTTTAAAAAATAGTTTTAATTAGTTTAAAAATTCAAAAAAATAATTTCTGTTTTTTAAAAATTAGTTTAATTTATTTTAGTTTAAGAAATTTGCATTTTGAGTTTTTAGAGTTTTATTTTGTCATTTTTAGTTAACGAGGTTTTTAACCCGCGCTTCGCTGCGAAGCGCGGGGTTATTCGTTTTTTGTCGATGTCTCCATTATATAGAGATGTATAGACCATTCTGCCTATGCAAAAGGTTAATTGATCGGTCTCTATTCATGTTAGAACGTAGTAGAAAAAGGAGGATTATCGTAGAATAGAACAAATGACATCGAGCCAAGAACACTTTTCAATCTTAAAAATGTCCCAGTAACTTAAGTTTGCCAATACTTTAGTCTAAAAGTACTTATGCCAGTGACCCCAAACAAAGCAAACAACAGATACCTACAATAGCCACAACAATTTATTGTTTAAATAATATACATATGAGCTTACAAACAGCTCCAATCTACTTCAGATTTGGCACAATACATGATATTATCATTTTGTTTTCGAGCTAAAATCACCTGCACAACTTCTATTGTTGCATCAAAAATTGCTTTCACATTCAGAACTGACTTGAGCTCCACAATTCAGCAGAACACGCCGAGTGAGGATATGAATACACTACCTGCTTATATAACACACAAACCATATGGCCTAAGTTAAGGGTTATGCAGAAGTGGCATTTTGGTTAAAATTTTTATCTCAAACATGTCAAATAAAAAATACACCTAATAGGAATGGGTCAAAAAAATTCAATACTTGATCACACTTACCTATTTCTATAATACATAACATAATATTTTTAACAAAGGGTGTTTGGGAGTTGAATATTGGACATCAGATTATGGTTTATCTACGTGTCCCACCCACATCTCTATCCCACCCACATCTGCAATAACGGTTGTTGCAAAGAATGAGGAACCGACCTCTTTGTACACACAACAAAACATACAAATTATATAAAGAAATTAAATTTGAATAAGCTACCATTCCTGAAATAAGTTTTACTTAGATATTCAAATCTTTTTTCGGCTGAGACACCGGCAATGCCACCACAAAAATTTTAAACTTTGACATACCTCATTTAACCTCTTTATTCTGCGGATTGTAATCGGATCGGCTCAAAAGATGTTTTTTTCCATCCAAAGAGGGTTGTTTGGTTGCTGTTTTATCCGTCAATTGGGTGCTGTTTGTTTGCTGTTTTTTCTGTCAATAAAGGGCTGTTTGGTTGTTGCTTTTTTCGTCCAAAGAGGGGTGCTTGGCTGCTTTTTTTATATGTCAATTGGGAGCTGTTTGTTTGCTGTTTTTCTATCAATAAAGGGTTGTTTGGTTGCTGTTTTTTCTGTCAATAGAGGGCTGTTTAGTTGTTGTTTCATCAATTTTTGGCATCTGCAAAATAACATTACCAAAATGCACGTAACTCCTTGAAGTATTTTTCATGGTCTATTTAGTCCATCAAGTTTGAATATGCGATTTACTCCCTTAAATTTAGTATTAAACAGAAAAAATAACTTTGGGACGAAGTCGTTACTCAATAAGAAAACTTACCATCTACAAAATGAAAAGTTTCAGATTTGTTTGGATAATACTCTTATTTGTGAAGAACTAATCAATCGCAAAAATAGTTAAAGAGATTTGATCTTTAATTTTTTGTGAAATTATGTAGGGTTTTAGTTTTCGATAACACGCATATGGAACATACTCCTAGTATATACAAAATTAAAACTGAAAGCCTCTTACATGAGTTCACACGTTGGGGTCTCTCAAAGCTTCTTTAGTTCTCTGACTGAATAACTTGCAAGTCTCTGTACGACAACACCTTAAATCAATTGAAACTCTAACAAAATCAAATTAACAAAACAAAACGATATAACATAATATAAATATACCTGCAGTGTGTTTCTTGCCTTTGTTCCATGAAACTCTTCCTTTGTCACTTTAACTTCCGTCAGAATCTCTTTAATTACTTCAAATACTTCCAACTCCTCATCCTTAACATGCAAATAAGTCGATGCAAGTACTTTGAACGCACCCTAAGTACAGCGAGACATCTCTAAGGCATGTCCATGTGGTATGGTCTCATTAATGCCTCATTCAAACGGTTCTTATGATCCGTTGTGAACACTATTATTTGCTCATCTCGCAGCTTGAACACAACCCCGTCAAGTTATCTGATCCAAAACAAATAAACCTTAATCAATGTTGCTGGTAGTATAATTTATTAGAGTAAATTGCAATCAAAGTATCCATATCACTTCCCATTTCGTAACTGAATGAACACCCTCTTAATTATCAGAACTAACAAAAAAAAACATATAGACATTAGAAACAAATCTTAGAAATAATTACCCATTGTCGAAAAAATAAAGTTCGGTTAGTTCTTTGTTTTCTTAAAACGTCTACCGAAGCACTTCGTACGTAACTTGCCCCTAACCCTCTCTCTATATATACAAAAAAATTTGTTCCACATTGGCATAAAAAGCTCTTTCTGAGACTAGCAGAGACCTTTGGTGAGAAACTCTAACAAATCACCAAACAAAAAATGCACACCATCGCAGCTGTAATATTTGTTAATAATCTTATGAAATAAATCTTTCGTCAATAGTCGTAGCTTCAATTTTTACAGGCTACGCTATTCTATTGGCTTTATCTTAAAATTATTTCAAAAGTTACTAATACCTCACCCTCTTGATACGACTTATAATCTACAAAATTACTATAAAGTGTAGTTCAGATCAAGTATTTCTTACGTGTAAGCAGAGGCCACAACATACGCATACCTGAGAAAAAAAAATCAAAGATCGATAACGTCACTAATGTTGACTAATAAAAAAGTACCCAAAAGGGTCAATCATTTCTCTTTAAAATCAACTCACATTGCTAGTACCCATCCAAAAGTTTTCAGTGTCAGGATCATCCTTCATTCTTAAAGAAACATTGGCGTTGTTGTTACTTTATTTCATTTTTTTTTTTTTTTTGCCCTATTTTGCGGCTTATGAGCTTATTTGACTCGGTTAAATACCCATAAAGGCCATCTTATATTACTTACTTCTAAGGTTATTGAGAGTATTTTTTTCACTTTTAAGTTAACAAATAAGCTCTAAGTTAAAGTGTCAGCAAAAGTAGCAATTAACAATGCCAACTTAACACCAATTATCAAAGCTTATTAAACCCCAAAAAGAAAACCAACAAAAGTAGTCGGTGCTAAAATTGCAACAACATTCGGAGCGCAACATTAAAAATTATAATCGTTGTTTTAAACAACAATTAGGACGTGGCAGTAACAATTGAGGCTCAGGTTTACGTATACGATAACGGTGCCAAGCACCCGTCATGGCTGCAAACACACTATTGATGTGTCTGCCTAGCCAAGATACGAGTCTGGGTGACGTACACACCTTAAACAGAGAATCATCATCGCCGCTTGCATTCTAGTTTACCTAACACAAAACGAAACTATAATTACCATCCTCACATAATGTAGGTGTTGTCGCCGCATGTAGACATTTCATAAGGACAATGCAAGTAATCATTTTAAGCAGAAACGACAACAACAACTTTGAAGCCACGTATATGTGACAAAGTTATACAGCTCTCGGGTTTTTATTGTTCGGGTCAGTTAGCATTAAATGAGTTTTTAACCCAACTCCCGGGTTTTTTTAATTGTTCAGGTCGGTCAGCATTAAGGGCGCATTTAACCCAACTCCTGGGTTTTAATAAAGGAAACCAACTGGACTTACACAAATCTCCCACCGTCTCAGCTAAAGGAGTTGCTTTTCATTTTAGGAAAAAAAATCTTGAGACCACCCAAACCTAACAGTACTGAAGCTATTTGATAAGAGTTTTTTTTATTTGTATAATACTTTCTGAGGCTCAGTTCCGCTGGTGTAGGAACCACACAAAACACTGTCTATGGCTGCAACCACGGTGTGGCTGTGGCTGCCCCGCCAAAAATCAGGTTTCTGCAAATCGTAGTTCACAAAAACACAAAAGCAGAAGATCATCATCGCCTATAACATAAGCTTTCAAGTAAAACAAAATGGCACACATAAACTTAAGTATACATAGATAGTCAAAATGAGGCGATGTTCTGCAGATACGAAAGCAATACCAAACAAACGCCATGGCTGCAATGACAATACGGTACGGTTGCCTTGCCACGCTGCGGATGTCAATAAAGTATGCTCTAAAAAAGTATAAGCGCTGTTTTAAACAACAATTAGGATGTGACTTTAACAATTGAGGCTCAGGTTTACGTGTGCGATAATGGTGCCAAGCACCCGCCATGGCTGCAAACACACTCTTGGGTGTCTGCCTACCCAAGAGTGTGTTCGTAGCTCCAAAAAATACAATTTTTAGAAAAAAATACATGCTTTACTTGCAGTTTATCAAGCCCAAAAACAGCCAGCAAAAGTGGGTGATATCAAATACCCAACAAAACCAACTGTAATCACCATTCTCGCACGCCTATATCTAAATCTTGATAAGCCAATAAGCATTAGTTCTTTTAAGTAAGCCTAAACGACTATTAGGATGCGACAATAATAAATGAGGCTCAGATCTACCTGTTTGGTAGCCGTGCCAAACACCCAACATGGTTGCAATCACACACTCGTTGTGACTGCCGAGCCAAGATATAGGTGTGGATGAGCTGCACATAGTAAACAATAGATTATCATCATCGCCTTAATCGCCAATAATATGATGTTACACTGCTTTTGTTTACGATGAACCTGAACAAAAGTACGCTACGCCTCACCAAAGAGGCATGAGAGCGCCTTCGCCAAAAAAAGTCATTTCAAATCGGTAGCATATTCGCTGGCAAAACACAACCCCTCATTATCAGCAAAGACCCGTAAATTAAGCAAACATTAGCCCTCCAACCCAAACAACTTCGTTAAGCACAAAATATAAGCAGCAGAAGTCTTATGAATTAACCATAAGCTCAACTAAGCAACCTCATAAGGTGGTGTGCCCGTATTCTGTGATCCAAACAAACAAAAGTGCAATTTGATGCTCTTGGGTTGACCCGCCAGAAATATCACCCACCCGACGGAACTGTTGACTGAACCCGCCTAAAAACCCGCCAGGCTAAAACCCGGGTCCAACCATTTTTAAAAAAAAAATCAACCCGAGCCTTATTAATTATTCTCCTCTTTCATACACGTGGTCACTACGTGTCTTTATCTCTTTCTCTTTTCGTTAACAAAAAAATGCACACCATCTATATCCATCTCAGATCAGCCAAAGTCTTATGGATAAGCCATAAGTTACAAACAAAGAAGCAGTTATTTAATCCACAACGTCTACCATATTCAACGACAAAAAACATCCCCTCATTATCCCAAACAACACAACTCCTTATACCAGAGACTTGCAATAACCATGTCACACGTACCCCCAGACAAACCAGGTATATATAAGTTTTATTAATGGGTGAATGGGGTCAGTGTATGAGGCTCAGATCCACTGGTATGGGAATCACATGATACTTCATTCGTGGCTGCAACCACAGTCTACCTGTGGTTGCCTTGCCAAGACAGATGTCTGTGAACCACGGCTCATAAAAAAACAACAGTAGAAGATTGTCGTCATCTCCTAGAAATTCAATAATATCACAATAATTTATGTAAGCTCAGGATATGAAAGTGACGTTGATATTTTCATGCCAAAAATACACAGCTAATTGCAAGTCTAGGCTTCTAGCTTCAAAAAATCTACGCGACTTACAATTTTTCTAGCAAGCAATATAAGGGTCAAATTTAAATAGCAAGGTCAACTTCCTCAACACTAAAATCATTCTTTGTGAATGAGACTAACTTAAACCTCTTATAAAGAGGCTCAGGCCTGCAAGTATGGAAGCGACACTGAAAACCCGCCATGGCTGCAACCAAGTGGTCGCCCGCCAAGATATGGGTTTCGATACACCACGTTTACCGAAACAACAAAGGCACACAAATCACATCGGCGCACATGAAACAACAAAGGCACACAAATCACTCGTCGCCCGTATTATATAAATCATATAACCTTAACAAACAGCAGGAACTCTGCAAAATGGCACCATCAATAATTTACCCCAATTAACAAACCCAAAATTAAATTTTCACAAAATGAAACATAAATAAATTTACCATATCAACTAAAAACAATATACCTTTCGATCCTTCAGAGATTGTAACTCAGTTAGACACACATCCGTCGATTCTAATCAAAGCCAAGAAATGCAAATCCCCAACAAAATAAACCAACCATATAAAGCCACTGACGCGACCTGCGGACCCATCTAAGATCACCAATGTCACCTACCGACCACCAACGCCACCCACCATGAACAGCGGCAACGAAGAGGTCGGCGGCATCGTGGTGAGATAGTCCTTATAAATTAAAAATTATAAATTATAAATTTAAAAGGCAGCAAACCGCCATTAAATGATCTAATAGATCTGAGATGAAACTAGAAATAGAGAGAGAGATATATCTAATAGATCTAAGATGAACAAAGAACGTGGAATCCAGGTGACATTCATGCATTGTGAGTAAGACCATGACTCACACGGTAAAATCATGACTCTGTGAGTGAGAGAGAAGACCATTAATAATAAATTATATTAACCGGGAATAGCAGTTTCCAGCGGGAATAGTGGTTTCCGGCGAGTCGACCCAACACACATTAAATGCAGTCGGGTGACCCAAGTTTGTAATAAATTTCTGTCCTTTGTATATATTGTATAATTAGTTAGTAAATTTTAGTTATTAATTAGTTTTTAATTGCTTTAAATGTCGTTAGAACTTTAAATTGCCTTAATTTCTATATTAGCGTGCCTTTGTGTGCTTTCCCTTTGCGTTATTAGATTTAGAATCCAAAACCCAAAATTTCGATTATTTAAGCACGCGATCACGAACCAAAACAAGATTTTCAATATTCATGCTTCGTTGGGAAAACGACTCGGGAACGATTTGAATTTTATCCTTTCCGAAGGATAATTATGTCATCAATACTTTCCGGTAATATATTTTATTAGTGATTAGCTTTTTACTCTTTCACATGAGTAATTTGCCGATTTGCTTATTTTATATATATATATATATATATATATATATATATATACACTTATAATTGAAGACGAATCAAATTTTTGGTGTTGTTGCCGGGGATCGAACTCGGGTCCCTCCCGAGGTGTTTTTCGATCATAACCCAAAAAGCATAAAGGATGAACCTAATATTGATGATTTAAAGATTAAAGAAAATGTGAGGATTACCTTTGAGGATCGCCATTATCTTTCTGTCATATTTCTTATCAAAATCTTTCTACCTTTTATTACATATCATGTGAATTCTTTTTTTCTTTTCTCCTCTGGGAGTGAAGATACCATTTTTGACCCCGGCATCTCCGCTTATAGTTTCTATTCCTTAGAGTCGGCGGCATATGAAAGTCCGATGATGATTTTTTCATTTTTCTGTTTCTGCCCCAAGGACAAAGGAATTCGGGG
This sequence comes from Tanacetum coccineum, assembly GCA_026074375.1. NCBI lineage: Eukaryota > Viridiplantae > Streptophyta > Magnoliopsida > Asterales > Asteraceae > Tanacetum > Tanacetum coccineum. The sequence goes on from BQNB010072274.1 coordinate 26,942, forward strand.
AGAGTCAGGCTCGTGATTCGGTTAACAAAAACAAGCGCTTCTCGGGAGGCAACCCGTGTTTCTGTCTTCTTTTTCTATTTTCTAATAAGTGTGACGTGAGGAGGCTCACCTCTTCCTTTCTCGTGTTTCGTGGCTTGTGTTTTATGTTCAGGGTTGTCCTGGATTATGAAGACTCTCGTGCTTGTGGTTTTGTCCATCGTTCACTCGAGCTTCAATCCTTAGCATGCTTATATATGGGAATCTGATATCCTAGATCTTATTGACTAATGTTTATCTATTAGCATAATTAATAAACAGCTTTAGATTTACGTACAGACCCTTTAAACATTGAGGACAATGTTTAGTTCTAGTATGGAGGGGGGGTATCTATCGATTTGATCTTACTTGCATTTGCTTTGTCTTCTCGTAACCCCGTTTTGCCACCAAATTACCAAAAATATGTGATTTTATGCCAAAATTATTTTTTTTAAAAATAAAATAAGTGCTTTGACATGAATTTTTGACTTTCCGATGGTGAGAACAAGAATAAATTTTGACTTCCTTGATCGTGCATTTGATTGGCGCTCTAGCTTGCCCCTTAACCTTTATATTTAAAGCTTTTGCTAGATATTCTTTTATCAATAAGCTTTTAAAAACGCGAGTGAGGAAGAATAAATTTTGACTTGATCGAGCATGTTGCGCTCTAGCTTGCCCCTTAACCTATATAAATTAAAGCTTTTGCTAGTCTTTTATACAATAAGCTTTAAAACGCGAATTCTAGCTTGAAAAAGCCAAGAGTTTGTAAGTTTCCATAATAGACTTTAAATATGCAAAACTTGATTTTATTAGACTAAGCATTCGCGGATCTTTTTATTAAAGATTTTAAATTTGCGAAGAACGAAAAATGATAGAGTTTAATATAAGTTAGATGCTAAGCATGGAGTAGTTGAATCTCTTTAGAGCTCATAGATGTTAATTGTGGCTTTTTGCTCCCACTAGCTCAATAAACATTATATAATTGTTAAATAAGTAAAGTTACTTTGGTTTTTGCGATTCTTAGTTTAAATCCCTTCGTAGAGATTCCTTCTAGTGAAAGTAAGGTACACATCGAAGTTTTGTCAGTGTTGTAAGGAAATAGGCTACCGATTCCTGACGGCTCGCTACCGTTGTCTTGGTAGTTAAAAGACCACATGACTTGAAATTTGGCTATAATAATAATTATGTAATAAACCGAAGCCAAAATATGACCACTAGACCATGGTCGGCTCGAATACCGATGTGGCAGTCGTTTAAAGGGTGAAGGTAATAATAATAAGAATAACAAATCCGAGACTGATAAAAGTTTACTGGATCATGGTTGGCTCGCATACCAATGTGGCAGTTTTCAAAAAGGTCGAGGATCTCCTAGTCGAAATAAGACTCTTGGATTATGGTCGGCTCGCATACCGATGTGACAGTTGTTTAAAGGACCATGTAATAATAATGTAGCAATAATAATAATAATAATAATAATAATAATAATAATAATAATAATAATAATAATAAAGCCAAATTTCGACTCCGGGGTTATCAAAATAAAGCCTCTGACTATGGACTCGTAGTTGAGTTGTTTTAGATAAAATAAAAAAGATAACCCCTAAATCATGCGAAGTTAGAACCTTAATGTGGACCTTATTCTCACCATATCGTCTGTTTAGGAAAAGATTTCAAAATAATTATGGTCTAAACCGGGTTTACTTTATACGAATAAGGACATAATTTATTTATCACCAATAATAAAAATAAAATCTTTAGAGGATTTAGGAATAATGGAGCAGAAAGTAACTATGCATACACAATTTACATTTATGAGTAGTGTTACCATATTAACTTGTATTTAACAATGATTTCGTTTTTAAGCTTGGTTTGGGGCGGGTGAAAAATCGAGGACGATGAATTTATTCTTTTGGACACTTTTAAAAAAAAGCGTTTCTTGTTCCGTGATCCTAAAAGTTATGAATAAATAATGAAAGTCAAACATGTTGCAGTTTCCTTTAAAAATAATAATAATAATAATAATAATAATAATAATAATAATAATAAATACATACATATAAAAATGGTAAAACGGGGCGTTTCAAAACTAATGATTTTTTAATTCCCTTAGATGAACACTTAGCTACTTTTCAAGGTAATTAGTCTAAGGGGGTCGAGATTTTTGGTTTTCTATGTGTATTTGCAACATAGCGTGAGGACACAGCAATAACATAGTATGGGGGAATTTTGATATGTGTTTAATCACATATCATTTTTCTTTATTAAAACGAGCTTAAATGACAAAAAACAAATGGAAAATACATTGTATATGTCTATTTTGTAATTGTGTTGTGCAGGTAATGGATATATCAAAAATGGACAAAAACGATGCTAAAATAGATAAAAACAAGCACGAGATTGGAAGAGCGTGAGAAAGCGAAGCCGAGAGCGTATTCATCTTTAATGGGCCAACCCGTACCCGTTTCATGGGCGGGACAACCTATTAATATTTGAGCTATACCAAGCATTAGTCTAAAAATCCAGGTCCATATCTATAAGTCCATTATCCAGTCCAGGCCTAAGTCAAAAGAAATAAGACCAATCCTAAACCTCTGACCCAAGTCAAACAATAAAACGCGCCTAAAAATCACTATAGATCTTCTCTTTCATTTTTACACTCACACAGGGTTCGGGCAAATTCTATTGCATCCACACTCCTACCTCTTCTAGAAGGCCAACGTGGCGCCTCTGACATCACAATAGGCCACGTTGGCAATCCCAAGCACTCCTATTAGATGAGAAGTCGTAGAAGTAATCCAAGGGCTAAAAAGGATGGATTGGAAGTTTGTTAGCAATCAAAGGATAGGATTGAAGATTGAAGAACGCTCCTCAAGGCCTAGAAGTTTCTCACCTCAACTATAAATACCCCATGTATTCACACAGTTAGGAATATCTAGCTTTTAGTAGTATTTTAGCTTAAATATTTAGCTTATTGTCTTTATATTGTAATTTCCTTTTTTAAAGCTTGTAATCTTTTAATCATTAATAAAATTGCAGTTTCTTTTTAAATTGTGTGTTAAATCCATGTTTTAACTTCTATGAAAATTCATTTAAGATGTGTTTTGAATTCACTTAATAAGTTCAATAAGCTCTTGTTACTTAATAAGCTAACACTTATTTAGTTAAGCTAGCTTATAGCCTAACTGAATAAGAAGTTCCACTTAAATAATCTAAAAAGTCATAATAAGCTTAATTTGGATGATAAGCCAGACATGGATGGGCTTATGGGACCATACCAGCTTATGTAAATAAGCTAGAGCTTGTAGATAAGCTCTAAAGAGCATTTATAAGTCCTTGTTTAGAGCAAAGGACATGGTATGTTCACTTTTACTCTTTCTAGCTTAATTTTTGTTTCAGCTTATTAAACTGCTTAATTTTTGCTTTTTGTTGCTTAATTTTGCTTATTATGTGGAATAGTAGCTTATTATGCTTAGGGTGTAGCTTAGAATTAGTTTAAATTTAGTTTTAAATAAACCTGTTAGTTTAGAAGTCAAAACTGCTTATTAGTTAAGCTTAGTATTTAGTGCTTATTTCTATAAGGTTTATGCTTATTAGTCCTTATTATTGTTAGTTCTTAATCTGTTTTAGCATTTCCAAGCTTAAATTGGTTTGTTTTAGCTTAAAAATGGTTTTTTCAAGTTCTAAAGGGGTGTTTGGGATAAGCAGCATTAATAGGATTAAAACAAGTGTAGGCTGTTTTAATGATTAAGATGGACTTGATAAGCTCAAATAAGGTCTAAGTGCTAGTTTTTATTAGTTTAAAATATGCTTTGTTAAGTTTTGAAGTTAAATCCAAATCTGCTAGTTTAAATAGTTTATAAACTGCTTAGTGGTTTAATTCTTTAAAAAGTGTACTTGAAGTGTAGAATTTGAGTTCAAAGTCTGGTTTCTAGTGCATCAATATGCATCTATTTTGAGTTTTTAGTTATAGGTAAAGCTTTTTTAGTATTTTAGAACAAAATCAATCAAGTAGTGTAGCTTTTAAAAGTTTGATATTGCAGGTTAAATTATGGTTGGATTCTAGTTAGACTTTGATAAATTTTGATTAAATATAGCTTATTATAGTCTAGTGTTAATTTGTTTCAAGTTTTTAGTTAGTTAAAATCATTTTTGAGTCTTAATTTTAAGCTGCAAATGAGTCATTTTCTTTTAAAAAGCCAAAAACAAGTAGTGTAGACTGTCATTTCATTAGTCTTTTTCAAGCTTATTTTCTAAATTAATTTTCTTAAGTTTAGCTTATTTGAGTTATTTAAGTAAAAGTCTAAATCTGTTTGTACCTTTCAGCTTATTTCAAGTGCTTATTAGTCTTTAATCTTAGCTTAAATTTGGGTCAAAAGTCCTTTAAAAGTCCTTAGAGTCTATTGTCTTAATGTCTTTTGATTCTTTTTCAGCTTATTTTACTTGCTTATTTTTAATCCCTAGTGCTCATTGAGTCTAGAATTAGGTCTGTTTTTAGCCTTTTAATTTTCTATTAGCTTATTGGTCTTAATAGTACTTAGTTAGTCTAAATAGTCTTAGCTTAATGTCAAATCAGTTTTAAATAGCAAATGTCACTTTTAATTGTCCTTTTTCTAGCTTATTAATAAGTACTGGCAAGAAGTCTTTCATTAAATTTGCTTATTCTTTAGCTGTTTTAAAAAGAAAAATAAAAAAAAATGTTTTCCAAAAAGGGACAGTCATAGGACTCGAACCTGTGACCTCCCTCACACAATACACACGCCTTAACCATCCTGCCCTTGGGTCTTTTTCATTATGAGTTTGTTTTATTAATTACTTATATGTTACTTAGTTTAAAGCTTAAACAACTTATTGATTTTTCACAGCTTATTGACAATAGCGTTTTCATTCATTTTTCTTTGTAAACCTCAAAAATATTGTCTAGAATTTTTTTTAATTTTCTCAAATTTTTAGGATTAAGATTAGTATTTTTAGTTTAATATTTAGTCTTATTTAGTTTTAAAAATAGTTTTAATTAGTTTAAAAATTCAAAAAAATAATTTCTATTTTTTAAAAATTAGTTTAATTCATTTTAGTTTAAGAAATTTGCATTTTGAGTTTTTAGAGTTTTATTTTGTCATTTTTAGTTAATTAGTTAGTAAATTTTAGTTATTAATTAGTTTTTAATTGCTTTAAATGTCATTAGAATTTTAAATTGCCTTAATTTCTAGATTAGCATCCCTTTATGTGCTTTCCCTTTGCATTATTCGATTTAGAATCCAATATTTCGATTATTCAAGCACGCGATCACGGACCGAAACAAGATTTTCAATATTCACACTTCGTTGGGAAAACGACTCAGGAACGATTTGAATTTTATCCTTTCCTAAGGATAATTTTCTCATCAATACCTTCTGGAAATATATTTTATTAGTTATTAGCTTTTTACTCTTTCACAAGAGTAATTTGCCGATTTGCTTATATTATATATATATATATATATATATATATATATATATATATATATATATATATATATATATATACACACACATATATATAT
>BQNB010072275.1:2930-32494 GCA_026074375.1 Tanacetum coccineum
TATACATATATATAAGATTTCTATATATACTTAAGACTATTATATATTGCCATATTTACCTTGCCATTCATTTCATGGTTTCTTTATGCCTTGCATGGTTTCATATAAAGAAGATTTATATAAACTTTTGCTTGTGCAGATCATGGCAGCTTCAGCTATTGCTATTTCTTCTGATTCTTCGGATGAGAGTGTGGGATCACCGCCCTCTCGGGTTATTCTTTTTGGTGATATTCCTACTGTTATTCCTTATACTTCTGTGGTTGCTCCAGAGACTTATACTATTGCTCCTGTTATTTCATCTGCCGCTCCTGTGGTTGAGACGACTTTCGTCGCTTCACCCACTGGATTGTGTGGCTTCGTTCCCTATTCGGGTTCTGATTCTGATTCACCAGATGAGATGTCTTCACCAGAGCACATTTCCCCGATACCAGCTATTTCACCATTTTTATGCACCGATTCTTTTGAGGCTCCTGATTCTTCTGATGGACCACCATCGCAAGACCTTTATGTTGCTACCGTTGCTCGTTAGAGGAGCAGGGTAACAACACGTCCATCATCATCATCCGAGTTTCCTATTGCTCCTGTTATTGCCCTGTCCAGGATTCGTCGATGGTCAGCGATTCTTATCTGACCCGGGGAGGCTATTCCTTTTGGTCGACCTTACCGCACCCACCTTAACGGGTCGCGTAAGTTGTTGACTACGAGGAAGAGAGTTGGACCCTTACCATCTCGAAGATTAGCATTAAGGCATGCATCACCTCGTTCTTCAGACCATCACTCATCTTCTTCTAGTTCATCTTTAAATTCTTTTCCAGTTCATTCTTTGGGTTTGGATGCATCAGATCAGGCTCATTCTGGACCTTCGATTAGAGATGTATCACCCAGATTATGTTACCCTTCGAGGAGAGCACCACGATGTAGTGAGGCATTTTGTCGTTGGTGTGCTGCTCCATTATCTACTTTGTATCCACCGACTACATCGGAGTCATCATCAGGAGATTCATCAGAGTGACCCCTGCATTCATCTTCACATTCTGCTGGACCATCTCGCAAGAGATGTAGATCCCCGGTTGATTATGTACCATCATCTACATCGGTTATGAGATCATTAGCTCCTACACGTGCTAATCTCTTGACACCTCGTAAGAGGTTCAGGGATTCATATTCATCTGAGGCTAGTATAGAGGAGGATGCTGAGGTTGGTCCTATAGAGACTAGGGTTGATATGGAGTTAGGTATTGGTGATGGGGATGATGTTAGAGATCATGTTGAGATTGACCCTAGGGATGTCGAGGATGATACAGAGGAGTATGAGGCTGACGCCAGTGCTGGAGACACGGTTGAGGTAGGTATTGACCCGATGTCCGCACCGATAGTTGAGGAGGAGATTGTAGAGCCAGCTGGAGATGATTCTTCTGATTCGTCTGGCACTAGGGATGGCATTGTTAGGTCATTAGAGGATATGCTGATTGACTTGGGTGATGCTGTGCGTGACTTTTACCATCACATGTCTGAGGTTCGTATTGATAGGATTGTCGGGATTGAGACTGCTCAGAGCCGGTTGGAGGCCGATCAGTTGATAGCTAGCAGAGACAGAGCTAAGATGGCCGAGAGGATATATAGCTTGATGTTGGAGAACCTCAAGGTTCGTGCTATGTTCGATATTGAGAAGGATCGTGTGAATAGCCTTCGTCTTCATATGTCCCTTTCACAGTAGGAGTTTCGTCAGATTCGTAGGGATCGTGATGATGCTCGAGGGAGACTTAAGAGGTGAGTCTTGTGGAGAGCGTTTGGGTTTTCGCCCTTAAAACTAGTTGTACCCCATGTTCATGTAGGAACTAGATATGAGGTTAGGTCTAGATGTTAGCAATAGAAATAATTGTGGATCATGTACCTATTTTAGATTTTGGTTGTAACCGAATTATGCTTTTATTCATGAAATGAAAAGCTTGTTTTGACTTTCTCGCTTATTTATCTATATTGTTATTTATTCGTTCTGGCAATCGTGTTGTAATTATATTATATTTTGTTTCATAGCATGTATTAAATTATCGTTATCAAATAATCGTATATTTGTTTCAAAATCTCACCATGGGTTGTGTCTTGTGATGTAGAACAATGACTATCACTCGCTCCGGTATGACCCTTGAATCAATCGAAGAACCCTTAACGAAAAAAAAAAAAAAAAATAAAAAACAAAAAAGAAAAAAAAAAAAACTGTGGAAGAAGCGTTGGCTGCTCATGAGGCGACCCGTGCCGCCAATGCTCTCGAGACTAAAAACCAAAGCCAAAATGGCAGTGATGGCGACAATGAAAGGTAGAAATGGAAATGTAGAATGAGAGTCCAGTATGGAATGTTAGAGGTGTATAGAACCCCCCACCCGCGCTCCCCCTCCCCCCCCCTTGTTGCTTGAAATGCAACTACCAGGATTTCCATGAAGTGTCAACCACTCACACTTTAGGGACGGAAGGAGTTGTAGGGATTGATAAGAGTTAAGGAAAATGGAAACAGTGATCCATATCAGCAAACTCCCAGAGATAGTCCCAAGTTAGTTTGTACTTGCACCATGTTGGGACAGTGCACTAACTTGTTGGATCACACAAGAGGACTATTAGGACTGCGGCTGCATTTGCCACTGTCATGGAGAGAGCTATGAAAGCTTAATGGACTGAAGTGTACTGGCCCAGGATTGAGATACGGAAAATGGAAATGAACTGTGGAATACTTAACCATGACAGATAAGATTTGACTGTATATACTCAGAGATTTCAAGAACTGACCATGATGTGTACCAAAATGGCCCCCGAGGAGGAAGATCAGGTAGTGAAATTCATTGGAGGTCTTCCTGATAATATCCAAGGAAATGTAATTGCTGCAGAACCCACAAGACTACAAGATGCTGTTTGAATTGCCAACAACTTGATGGATCAGAAGTTGAAGGGCTATGCTGTAAGAAATGCAGAGAACAAGAGGAGATTGAACAACAACTATGGAAACAACTGTAGGCAACAACCGCCCCACAAATGACAGAATACTGGAGGTCAGAATGTTGCTAGAGCCTATATGGCTGGTAACAATAAGAAGAATGGTTATGAAGGAACACTTCCGTTCTGCAATAAGTGTAAGCTACACACGAGGATAGGAATATGCTAAGTGTGTACTCTACGGGAATTGGACATCTAGCCAGGGATTGCAGATCTGTTGTGATTGTACCTACTCAAGGAACTCCAGGGCCGAATCAGGGAGTTATTACGTGTTTTGAGTGTGGTGAACAAGGACATTACCGGAAGGATTGTCCCAAGATCAAGAACCAGAACCGTGGGAACAAAGCGAGAGTTCTAATGCAAAAGGCAATGCATCATATCCTAGGAGGAGGTGACACAACAACCTGGGTTCATCACTGTCACGGGTACGCTCCTTCTACAATGATTCATGATGCTATTTGTTATTTGTTTCGGGTGCGATAGAAGTTTTGTATCAATAATTTTTAGTGCTTTGCTAGATATCACACCCTATCCTTAGTCGTTAGATACGCTGTCGAGCTAGTGACAGGAAGAACTTCAGAACCATCACTGTGCTTAGAGGCTGTTCATTAGGATTTGTTTAGGGACCATCAATTTATTATCGACCCGATGCCCTTAAATTTGGGTAGTTTTGACGTTATCATCGGCATGGTATTAGTTAGCAAGGATTCATGCAGTGATTGTCTGTGTCGAGAAGATAAATTTGTTCCTTCCGGGAAATGAAGTCTTGATTGTTCAAGGAGACAAGTGCAAGGAGAGAAATCAACGTTGAGCATTATATCATGTGAAAAGGCCCAGAAGTATATGGAGAAAGGTTGTCAACTATTTCTGGCGCAGGTTACGGTGAAAGAAAACAAAGACAAGTCGAAGGAGAAGCGACTCGAAGACGTGCCAACTGTACGGGACTTTCTGGAAGTCTTTCCTGAAGACTTACCTGGATTACCACCTATACGACAAGTTGAATTCCAAATCGACTTAGTCCCAGGTGCTGCACCTGTAGCTCGAGCCCCGTATAGATTAGCACCGTAGAATATTGAAGACATGTCCACTAAACTACAAGAAATCTTTCTGACAAAGGATTTATTTAAGACAAGTTCCTCACCCTGGGGAGCTCCGGTTTTGTTTGTCAAAAAGAAAGACGGCTCTTTTCGGATGTGTATAACGTTTACCCGTTGAACTTAAGACAAGCTTACTATAAAGATCGATATCCCAACTTCCGAGAATCAGACGACTTATTTGATAAGTTACACAGACAAAAGGATCAAGTATGTACTCGAAGATCTACTTGAGGTCTGGTTATCACCAACTCAGAGTTCGTGATGAGGATATCCCAAAGACGACGTTTAGGACCCGCTATGGTCACTATGAGTTCTAAGTGATGCCTTTTTCGGGTGTCGAAGCGCAGGCATTGTTCGATGGATTTGATGATCCGAGTATGTAGACCATACTTAGCTACATTTTGTGATTGTGTTCATCGATGACATCTTGATCTACTTAAAGACCAAGGAAGAACATGATGCATATCTTAGACTAATTTTGAAGTTGCACAAGAAGGAAGAATTGTACGCCAAGTTCTCGAAGTGCGACTTTTGGCTGTCGAAGGTATAATTTCTTGGACACGTGATTGATAGTGAAGGCATTCACGTTGATCCTACGAAGATTGAGTCAATCAAGGATTAGGAATCACCCAAGACTCCAATAGAAATTCGCCAATTTCTAGGTCTTGCCGGTTACTACCGACGGATTTATCAACGATTCTCACAGATTGTCAAGCCTATGACGAAGCTGACTAGAAAAGTGTAAAGTTCAATTGGGGTTGAAAAGGAGAAATGCTTTTCCGGACATTGAAGCAAAAGTTGTATAGTTTACACCGATTTTGCATTGCCCGAGGAAGTGGAAAACTTCATAGTTTTATTGTGATGCTTCTAACAAGGGGGTTAGGCGAAGTGTTGATGCGGGAAGGAGAAAGGTCATAGCTTATGCATCCGCCACCTCAAAATCCATTGAGAAGAACTACATGGACACATGATTTGAATTGGGAGTTGTGGTGTTCGCTCTCAAGATATGGAGACATTACCTTTACGGCACTGAAGTGCGTCAAAAGAAGGACCACTAATAATACAACAAAAAACAACACACCCCAGCTATACATATATATCCCCATGAATAACAAATATGCCTTACAGCATTTAACAACAAAAAATGTATCGCGGTATTATGAAACCACTACAACTTCTTCTAGCCCCCTCCACGACATCCTGATTTCACATGAGACAACGTAGATGGTTAGTGTTGTTTAAGTGGGGAAACTAAACACTGTGAGTTACGTTATCACCCGAGAAAGGCGAATGTGGTGGCTGATGCGTTGAGCCGAAAGAGTAGACCTAAGCCACTACGAGTTCGAGCCTTGGTTATGACAATTGGTTTAAACCTCCCTATGCAAATCTTGAATGCTCAGGTTGAGGCAAGAAAGGAAGAGAATTATGGGACTGAAGATTTGTGTGGCATGATTAAGAACTTGGACCCACGTGCAGACGAAATGCTGTATTTGAAGAATAGAAGTTGGATACCATGTTTTGGTGACTTAAGAGCTTTGATTATGCACGAGTCGCATAAGTCAAAGTATTCGTCCATCCTGATCCGGACAAAGATGTACCAAGATTGAAGAAGCTATTTGGTGGTCAGAACATGAAAGCAGAAATTGCCACGTATGTCAGTAAATGCATGACTTATGCAAAGGTTAAAGCAGAATACCAAAAACCATCCGGTTTGTTGGTTCAACCCATAATCCCCGTATGGAAATGGGAGAACATTACTATGGATTTCGTTACTAAGTTACTAAGGACGCGTTTTGGTCAAGATACAATTTGGGTAATTGTTGACTGACTCACAAAAATTTGCTCATTTCTTACCAATGAAGGAAACTGACTCAATGGAGAAGTTGACGAGACAATACTTGAAGGAAGTAGTCTCGAGACATGGAGTGCCAGTTTTGATTATTTCTGATCGAGACAGTAAGTTTACGTCTCATTTCTGGAAATCATTGAACGAAGCCCTAGGTACTCAATTGGATATTGAGTACGCTCTAACACCCACAAACAGATGGTCATAAGTGAGAGGCTCATCTAAACGTTAGAAGACAAGCTCGAGCATGGTGTGATGGACTCGAAAGGGTGGGACAGCCACCTACCCATTATATAGAGTTCTCCTACATCAACAGCTATCATACTTAGTATTAAAGCTGCACTTTTGAGGCGTTGTATTGGACGAAGTGATCGGTCACTATTTGTTGGCTGAGGTGGGAGACGCTCAGCTTACTGGCCAGAAATTGTTCGTGAAACAACAGAGAAGATCATCCAAATCAAGCATCGTCTACAAGCTTCACGTGATCGACAAAGGAGCTACGCTGATAAGGAGGCGTAAGCCATTAGAGTTTCAAGTTGGGGATAAGGTTATGTTGAAAGTATCGCCATGGAAAGGAGTGATACGTTTTGGCAAACGGGGAAAGCTGAACCCTCATTATATTGGACCTTTTAAGACTCTCGCCAAAGTTGACTGTAACACCCCGCCAGGCGGGAAAACTGCGAGGCGTAAACAAGAAATGGATTCATCACAACTCATGGTGTCTATATAGAGAATACTAAAATGAAAACTAAAGTAAGCGAAGCTCAAAGTGTCATAACAATACCCATTCCTAATGGTGTCTTTATTAATGAGAAGAAGAGGTCTCGTCAACTAATGACATGCAAAAAACATAGACCAAAACATTTAACAGAATGCATAATTAACTCAAGCATCCTTCGGTCTCTTCTAGCCACTTCGTTCCTATCTTAGCACCATTAAGCTACCACCATGAAAATGATGCTTAAAGTCTAAACACATGGTTGGTGAGAGACAATAGGTTTCTAGGACAACAATAAAACTTTAATAAACGAATTACTGTGATTATCAAAAAAATAAAGGACAATTATGACATATATATGACTTATGCTAACATGCAATCCACATACTGGGTAGGAACGTTACCCCCGATCCATTACAACAACTGGGTAGGAACGTTACCCCCGCTCCATTAATAGTCATGGAAAGGATACAATACCCAATTCCAGATCTCTTGGTACCTGAATGACACAAATATCACAGGTGTGATCAGCTCCAAGGATCTTGACGACATAAGTAGAATGATAACCACCATTATCAATTTAACATGCAACAATAAGTATAATCAGTAACAACATGGTTCCTACCACAATTAACCTCTATAATCACATGCATTCATAAACATTCTTTAGATCATAAGATCATTTTCATCCCAAAAGTTGTAAAGACATTTATTACAAATGGGATATGAACTCAACTGAAGTTAGCTTCAAAAAGATACTCAATCAAAACTTCACAAAATCTCACGAACAATCTAAACAATTTAAACACATTATTAGCTACCATCAATTAGGTATTCAACCCAATATGATGTAACTTCAACTATGATGGATACCTAGGCTATCTATCATAGTCCTATAATCATTTAAAACCTTTACCCATTCTTACATATTTCATTTATACTTAAATGCTATTCTTTAAACTTTCTGGTTTTAGGCAGAATTTTACTCTCACTTGCGTGCCCTAAACGCACTACTTAAACACTCCCATAATTCAAACCAAAATTCACCATGCTACATATATGTCCTATGAACCTCTCATAGTTCTCCCAAAGTCACTACCCTTTTATAAATACCCACTTAGAAATTCAATTAATCCCAAGAGTGTTAAATTCAGTCCAGAATCTGACCTTCTAAAAGTATGGCATTAATTACCCAACTTAGACCCCACTATGACCTTAACCAAATTCAGAGGTTCACACATATAGAAACTAACTTCCACATGAGTGAGAGCCTCCTACTCAGTGTATAAGTATTTTTAGAAATTCAAACCAAAACTGAAATTCGTCACTGTTTTACACACTAATTTTGTAATGACCATTTGACCCACTTCCCGACCATAAAAACTTATGAGGCCGGATTTTCTAGAAAGTAGACTCTCTGAGGTTATCTCCAGTATGTTGTAAAATATTTATTTGATCTTTTATGACCGAGTTATGCCCGTTACAAAACTGCCTAACTTTCTGCAGTGAATTACGCATCTAATTTGAGTGATCTAAGCCCTAACGCATGATCATATCGCTAATCTAATTAATCAAATGATTAAACTAACATTAATATATCATAAGATTTCTGGAAATTAAATACCCTAATTTATAAACCCTATTTTAAACCTAAATCCACCATAATTAAGTTACTAGAAAAATAAACGAACTAGGATTAAAAGATCGGATCGTACCTTAAGCGAAACCCAAAAAAAATTTCGTCTCCTCTTTTTTCTCTCCTTATGGCCGGCCAAGTATTAAAGGGGGATTAGGGGTTCTAGGTTTATTATTTATAGGCACCTAGGGAAGTCCTAATCTACTTCTAATTAGTTATTAGATATAAACTATAATTCTAATTAAATTTTATTTTTCTTTTTTTCCTTTATCTTTTCTTCTAATTTTCGGAACACTATTCATCTAATAAAAAAAAAAATATATATTTTTTTTATTTTTTTTATTTACAAATTAAAACCTTAAGTTTTTATAAAAATTTTAATTAATTTAACTCTTCCTTTTTGTATTAACGCAGTTTACTAATTTTCTAAAAATAATTATTCATTTCCAACCTAACTCTCTAAAAATAGAAGTTTTACATTTCTTAAATCTAAACTATAAACGCTAACCTATTCTTAACATAACTAACCAAAATTGTATAGCTTATATATACTTACACATTAAAGACAAATCACTAAATTTCCAATTATTATTTTCCTTGTCACTTAAAAGTGAACGAAAGGAAAATCGCCATTTTTCACCATTAATCCAATCTTTTTGAATGTTAAACATTATTATAGTGGATTTTCCACTAACTCATAAACACATATTCACACACATAGCACATAATTCACATAAGCCGTACATTGCAACAGACATATAAGTCAACACTAAAGGTTTGACTAACCTGTTCAAGTCACGGTTGTTACAGGATCGGTTGCATATCGACTTGAGTTACCCGAGAAACTGAGCCATGTTCATAGTACCTTTCACGTCTAAAACCTTAAGAAGTGCTTATCCGACGAACCGCTCGCTATTCTGTTAGACGAAATCCACGTCGACGACAAGCTCAATTTCATTGAAGAACCGATTGAAATTATGGACCGTGAGGTTAAACGTTTGAAGCAAAGTCTCATTCCAATCGTGAAGGTCTATTAGAATTTAAGAAGAGGTCCAGGGTATACTTGGGAGCGTGAAGACCAAATGCAGAAAAAGTACCATCATCTTTTCGCTAACCTTGAACCCGCATCTTAAGCTACGTCCAGAGCTTTGAGGACAAAGCACTTTTAACGGGGAAAGGATGTCACACCCCGTGAGTTCAGGTCAATATTTTTAAACTTTTCCGATCATTACTTTTGACTTTTATACGTTACGTTTGAATCTGACAGTTTACAAGGAAGTTAAACCACGTAAATCTAAAAAAGGTCATCGGGCGCGTCCCGACATCGGTTATTAATTAATTTAGACTTTATATGAGATATTTTAACTTTCCTGAGTGTTTCGTGATTTTTAATCACTTTCGATATTAATTTTAGGGTTTTATCTTTTAAATAGCGTTTTTCGCGTTTTTGACCAAACGAAACCCCGGAAACTCGAAATCTTTTCGTGTAAACTTTAGTTATCGTCCATCTCATTACGTGTAAGTGAAAATTTTCGTGTGAACTCCTTCCCCTTTAGATCCTGTGTACATCCGCCAATTCCCAACCAGAAACATAGCATTTGAATTAATTCCAAGCATCTTATTTTTTGAAATCTTACATGCATGTTGCCATGAAACATGACAATGAGGGAGTCACCCTCATGCCAAAGAAATATCCAAAGACATATGCTGTGACTTCTTTACACTCTTGACCACATTTGACTCACATTGGCTAGAATTATTTTCATAAGGACTTTGACTAGCAAAAATTTTGTGTGGTCTTGCCCTTGTAAACCCAAAACCAGACGCACCCTAAGGGGGAGCCAAGAAAGAGTGGCTCAAGCCACATGACTTGAACAATGATACCACCAAACCTAATTTGATCCCTATAAAACCACACTAACTCCATCATAGGTTACACCTTCATTTTACAAGCCTCAAAAACTTTCCCATCTCTCTTTTCCTCCTCCTCTACTCCACGGCAACAAACACCCCTTTTACAGCTTCCATTTTCTTGATTTCTAGCAAGATCCACATATTACAAGTTCATCTCTTATCATATCTAAGGTGTTTTGAAAGATTATTTGTTTGATTTTCAAAGGTTTCTCAAGATTCAAGAGTTAGGGTTTTGAAAACTTTACTTGGGTTTCAAGATCTACTATTTTTCTTTCAAGATCTCTTGTGTTCCATATTGTTCATCATCTTTTGTAAGCAAACCCTAACTACTTTTTGTGATTTACTTATATTTTTCTTTACATGTTCAAGATCCATACATACATATGTTAGGTTTTAAATTTTGAAAGATTTTAAAGACAAGATTTCATGAATAATGATACTACTTTAGTTTCTAGTCAAATATTATGTTCTTGGCGAGATCGAGTTGATTGAGAGTTGCAACAATAGAAATGGGGGATTAGGTTAGATTTAGGTGTGGTTTTGTGGTGGATTAGTTGTGAACGGAGATAGGGCTAGACTAGGCACTATTGTGAAGTTTGGATGGATTTTGGTTGTGTTTTTGACAAAAGAAGCTTGCTGTCACCAATTAGTTTTGAGGTTTTGCGCGATTGATTGCGAAAGTTTTATACACGTAAAATATTTATAAAATATTATACTTCAAAGAGAAATTAAGAAAATTTACCAAGTTACCCTGATAAAATTCGCTCTCAAAAATATATATAATATAATATATAATACGTATATTTAACCGGGTAAGTATGATCACCCGGGTCGTTTCCAAAACGACTATGTGAAATGAAAACCTTGTTTAGGTTCGGATCCTTGATTTGAATGCAGCTAAACGATGATTTGAGTATCTAAGCAAATCAATTAAATGGACAATTAAAAACATTAAACTAATACGAAAGAACAATTAATGTGACAAATTAAGCAAGTAAACTAATTTTAATCCCTAAAAATGTAAACTAAAATTCTAAACCTAAGTTAAGACAAAAGAAAATTTTAGGAAAAAGAAGAGAACATTTTTTTATTTCTTTTTTTAATATTATTTTTTTTTGAATTTAATATGAATTAAAAACTATAAAACTATTAAAAATAAAGTCTTAAAATTTTTATAAAATTACTATAGTTAAAGAAAATGTGCATAAATTTTCTAAAAATAAAAGCCCTAATTTTTATCCTTTTATAAAAGTTGTAATTGAATGAATTAAACCTAACCCTAATTATTATATTAGAAAACTAAAATTAATACTAATTCAAAAACTAACTTAGGAATAACTGTGTAAAAGAATTAAGGACTAACTGGGCTAAACTATTTAACGAGGAAGGATTAACTGAGAAACACTAAACAGGAAATTACAAGAATGGTCCTTGTGGTACTACCTGGATAATAACCAAAGTCCATTTATAAGATCAAATTTTAAAAGTGCTTATCATAAAAAACTTGAAGGGAGCAAAAGTTGTAAAGGAAGGTGTGGGCACCAATATTAACAAAAAGCTACTTGGGCTAAAATTAACAAATTATGCTCTATTGAGCCTTATTTCTTAATGACCTAGAATGGAGGATTAATCTCTTGGTTTTAGAAAATATGCTTATAAAAAATCATATACTTGTTCAATGAAAAAGGAAAGATGTTCTAATGAGCTTATGGACGTGCTTAACCTAAAAATGAAACAAGATATAGGAGATTAATGGTACTTTTTAGACTACTGAAAATGAGGAGGAAACAAGCAAACTCAGAAAATAAGGCATTTAGCACAAAAACCAAATAAGCTAAAAACTTTAAAAAGCTAAATTAGACTCTAAAACTTTATGACTTATTAAAATACTTATATTCTACCTATAATAGCTATAATTCTACCACCTTAAGCCTAAGATTCAAAAATTAATAGCTAAATTACCCTAACCTATTGTTTTTGTGTTTTCAGAGTTTTTATGACTTTGAAAAGCGAATTAAGCTAGGAAAATAAGCTAGAAAATGTAAACTAAGATTAAAATTACTATAAGCTGTACACTAGACTTAATATTACTTGACAATCTAAGATCCTAAATCCTATCTTACATTAACATAAATGTTTAGCCAAATGTGACAGTACTAATTAGAGAAAGCAGTACATACTTTTTGTTAGTACTGGTGTACTTTGGGTGATTTTGCAGCAACTATAAGCCTAACTAATAATGCAAATAAATCTAATCTTTTTACTAATCTTGATTAAGCTGCCTCTTAAACTTTTATACTACCTTAATTTGAAAAGCTAAGTCCTAAGATTACTTGGCTTAATCTTAAGCCAAAGTGATCAAGCAATACTAACTTTTAGTTGTACTGTGCACTTTGCACAGTGCATCTCAAAAGTGCAGCTTTCATAAGGAAATCCTGCACTTAAACACACTCTACTAGAGTGTTTAGACAAAGTGCAAGCAAGATCTAAGCCTTTGAGGGCTTAGATCAAAATTTCCACAGCCAAAAGTCTAAGACAAAATGCCCTGGTGCTGGAACCATTATAATAAGCCATAACTTTTTAAAATGAAAATTAACTTTTGAAAACTCTTTACCTAATGATTTTAAATGAAATATAAGCTGACTTAAACAATTTCAAAAACTCACTTTGACTTTGGGAGGTCAAAAATTGCTTAAACCAAACACCCCTTTTGACTAAGTACAGTTATGATTTAAGCTACTAATTTGACATCTAGTAAAAAGTCACTTAATACCAGACAATTATCAGATTAAAACTTACTTTAATAAGCATTGACTTATACAACTAATAAGAAATAATCTAAGATTTAAAGCTATTTTACTTTATTTTTGGTTTTTAAAGGTTTGTAGAACATTCATATGAATCTATGATTAAATCTGTTGAAATTGAAATCAGATAAAAAAATTATGTTGATTTAGCTTAGATAGAAAACTCAAATAAGCACTAATAAGAAAGAGATAAGCAAATAAGTAAGATCTATAATATAGAAAGCATGAGATAATTTAAAGCTAGAATTAAAGGAAATGAAAGAGATAGAAACATGTACAAAAACTCCACTCTAGCTAAACAAGAGGAACAATAAAGGCAAGCTACAAGCTCCCTATCGCTCTATTAGATAGTTAGGGTAAAGTCCTTGATTCTTCAAGTTATGATCCCTTCCAAAAAGCTCATTTCCAATAAGGTCCATAATCAATGTAAGTTTAAACTGATTTAAGGTTTAAGTAAGATTAATTCTGAATTCAATAAGCTCTATTTCAGCTTATAGACTGAAAGAGCTTAAAACGAGCTTATGACAGGCTTATGAGAAATAACTTAATATTTGAAAAGCTTAAGAGTAAGATTTAAAAAGCTTTAAAACTGAATTTCATTAATAGAAGAGACTGATTACATTGCTTAAAAAAAAGAAAAATTACATTTAAGAAAAATACGAATTTAAGCTAGACTAAGAATTACTAAAAAAACTAGATCTCCCTGTGTGTGAGAAGTGAGGCCTATTTATAGGCCTGAAAGAAGCTTCTAGGATCTCTTGCCCTACTCTCCAATCTTACAATCTCAACCAATCATTTCTTCAATCATCCAAGCATCAATTGTGGCCGTTTGATCAAACTGTGGACACCTGAAGATTGCCAGCGTGTCATTCCATTGATGTGACGTTTGTGCTTCTTTTGTGAGTGTTTTAGCACAAAAACCCACTTAAATTTGTGCTTTCACCATTGTTGACGTGGCCTTTGATTTGGAGAGGTTAAGTAATCCCTTGATAAAGACTGATTTGTCCCTTCATTTGTGTTAGAGAGCTCATGAATTGACCTAAGCACCCTTTAATTTGAAAAACCCCTTTGATTTTGACCTTGGGTAAACACGGGGAAGATGGGTGAACAGTAAATGTGATTGGCGCCCAATTTTCGACAGTTAAAACTGTTGGACTTTGGGGAGTTTGCATACTTGGTCCTTCTCTTCTTTCTCCCTTTTTCGAGTTATAAATGACTTTCGAAAATAGCAAGTTTAGCCCTTGTGGTTGTTATAAAAGGACATGGGCTAGGGTTTGGCTTTGCTGACTTTTATTGACCATCTTTGACTGTCTTTGACTGGTTTTAACTTTTCTGGCTTCGGCTTTGATTTCTTTAGATTCTCGTGTCCGTGCTTGCCCGTTTTTGACAGTTTTCTTGTGATTTTTGACTGATCCGTACCTGCACACACAAAACACAAATACAAGCATATTTTTGCCATTTTTGGTCTGTTTTGGGTTTAATTGGGTTATTTTACGTAGGGTTTAATTGGGTCATTTTAGGTACAAATGGATATGTGTATTCTACACTTATCAAAATTCCCCAAACTAAACGATTGCGTGTCCTCACGCAATATCACATGCCTTATAACCAAATATTCGACACTTCAATCCAACTAAGCCTTGAAAAGTTAGCAAAGAATTTTGTTGATAGAGATATGAGGATACAGTTATAAAACACCGATTTCCCTTTTTTAAAGATTTTTTTTCTTTTTATGATGTTATTGATAATTAATTACCCTTAACTACAATTTATTTGTGGTGACATAATGTTTGTTTTCATTACTTTTGGTAACTTTTAGGATCATAGAACAAAAAGCACAATTAAGTGTCTAAAAGATAACTTATCATCCCGATTTTTTCACTTTTCCCATGCTAAGCTTAAACACCAAGATCAATGTTAATATACAAGCCATGGACAATAACACTACTCATAATATTAATTGTTGTATTACTTTTCCTCCGCAATTCCTACTTTTGTATCTCAGGTCCAACTGGATTTTACTTTAAGTTATTACCGAAGGCTCTTTAAGACTTTTGTTTCGATATTTATTAATTCCAAAAATAAAGCGTAATGGTAAGAACGCAATAATTAGCTTCTAGCTCTTTTCAAAAGATCAAATGTCATCAAGATTAAAGTCCACATCGAGGCAACCAAAATTTGGCTTTTATTAGGCTACTTAAGCAAGATACCATTCATGTCATATACCCTAAGGCTCTTTTCGGACATGAATGACATATTATTTAACATATACCTTAGTCTTTAAGGCACAAAGTAAGACAAAAATTAAGCAACATTATTTCACCTCAGTCTTTTAGAAGGCTACAACATCGGCCACGCCTCCGACAAGATGTAGCAATCATATTTCGACTTCGGAAACTTCCTCGACCTTTTAGAAGGCTGTAACATCGGTTGTGAGCCGGCAAGATGCAGCAAACTTTTATCAGTCTCGGATTATTATTGAATTCTACTTATCCCATATACCCTAAGGCTCTTTAAGGAATAAGCCAACATATTTCTTTTATATTGATACAATAGTATAATGCCAAATTAAGTATCCTGATGTGTACTCATCTAATCAAAGGAACTAAAGAAACTTCTATTAAACTACTTATTAACCACAACAACCATACATCTAAAAATTAAAGAGAACACGTATAATTAATCATTTTAAGAGCTTCGGGGAAGAAAAATCACAAGTTATTCTTATAAGCCTTTAAGTTTTCCAAATAAACTTTGTTTAGCATCCTAATTCGTAAACAACACTATCATCTCTTATTCTTCACAAAAGAAATTTGCAAATACTTAGCCTATATAAAATCCAACTCGGCATATTTAAAATCTACTTGAGATTAGCACAAGTCTTCATTTACTAATGATTTCAAGTCTAGCATGTTTAAAGTCTACATGAGACTAGCACAAACTATCATCATTAATTGTTAAGGGAGAAAGCTAGAACTCTACACGTACGATCGGGTCAAAAATTACTTCTTATTCTTACCAACGAAAAACCTACATTTGTGTCTTAACATTTTTTTTTTATTTATATTTAATATTGTATGACAACTAAGAACTTAAAAATTTAAAATTTTTGCTATTTTTGTGGGAAAACGGGTACGTGAGAACAAAACAATAAGCAAGCAACATCAAATCGATAGATTCCCTTCCCCAAACTAAAACAAAACATTGTCCTCAATGTTTAAAGTCGGGTCTCTACGTAAATCTAAGCCGTTTATGAAGTATGCAAAGATAAACGTTAATCGATAATGATGAAAGGATATGGATCTCCCCAAACTAATTTCACACAAAGGATGAGAAGCTCGAGTTGAACGGGATAAATCAACCAGACACGAGAGGCTTCAAAAATTTGTTGGGAGAATCCTGCAAAAATCACAACAAACAAGCAACAAACATCGAGAAATCGGAAAGAGTACAAGCCTCTCTCAACACAACACAATAGATAGAAAATAGAAAGAAAATAGAAAGGATAAGCATGGGGTGAACTCCCACGAAGCGGCTTGTTTTTGTTCACCGAGTCGCAAGCTTGACTCGATCCCTGAATTTAGTTGTCCTTAGGGAAAGTCTGGAGGTCCGGGATAACCAATGGTGGTGTATCCCCTCTATAGTAGTGCTTAAGACGGTGGCAATTGACTTTGAAACTCGAACCATCAGCATGAGACAACTTGGCAGTGCCATAAGGATAAACTTCGGTGATTGTGAAAGGTCCGGACCATCGGGATTTGAGCTTTCCGGAGAAAATCTTTAATCGGGAGTTGAAAAGCAAGACTTGATCACCAACATTGAAGATTCGGTTCTTTTTAATCCCTTGGCTTGGAATCGTGTAGCTTCTTTTTCTTCTCCTTGTAGATTAGTGAATTCTCGTAGGCTGAACAACGAAGCCTCGCTAAGTTATTGAGTTGAAGCTTTCGATGATCGCACCGCGGATCTTTAAATTGAAGTTGGCATATTAAGAGCCCAATATGCTTGTGTTCTAGTTCGACCGGGTAAGTGACACGCTTTTTCCATAAAACTAACTTTGTACGGAGTGCATCCAATCGAGTCTTTTAAGCGGTCCTAAAAGCCCATAAAGCAATCATCAGAAGCTCTTGTCGGACCATGAGGCACGGTTTTCTCCTACCGTCCTCTCCAAAATTCTTTTGAGACCACGATTCGTGACTTCAACTTTGACCACAAGCAAATCGATTTAGAGGGGGGTAAGAGTTCAAAGACGATGGGTGACACCATATTTTAGCCCATAACCTTTGAAACTTATCGTTAACAAAAAATCGGTCCCCACGATCACTTATGAATGCCTAGGAGCACCGAATCGGAGAAAAAGGGATTTTAAAAACTTGACAACTATCTATCAACGTTAAGTGGGGAGCGCTTATGCATTAACCATTTAGAAAGATAAACGACGGCACTAGAATATATTTGTTACCTCTAGACGACGGAAAAGGTCCCATAAAATCGATACCCCAAACATCGAAAAATTTCACAAAATACTTGGTGCATTTTGAGGCATCTCATCACGTGAGAGATTTTTTCCTTGTCTTTGACATGCATCACAAGACTTGATCAATTCGAAAGCATCCTTAAAAATCGTAGGCCAATAAAAACCGGCATCAAATACTTTTCGAGCTATGATGTTGGCATTGTGATGGCCCCCGGTGGGTCCATTGTGACAAGCTTCGAGAATTTCAAGAGCTTCTTTGCCATCTACATACCTTCGGATTATTTGATCCGCACATGTTAGAAAAAGATAGGGATCATCCCAAAAGTAAGTTTATATCCTTTAAAAAACTTCCTCTTTTTTTGTTGGGTTGACATTCCTTTTGATAAGAAAATTTTCCCCCGCGTGAGGTTAATTTGCTATATCGGCAAACCACGGGATATTTTGGTCATTGAGTTAACATTCCTTTTTTAATGAATTTCCCCACGTGGTAGTTAGCAAAGTCGGCAAACCACGGGGTACTTTGGTCTTTAGAAGTTAACACACTTAAAGTTTCTAAAGGAAAAGTCTCGGTAATCTCTTTTGGATCAAAGACATTCTCATAAGGGTTTTCAAGACGAGAGAGGTGATCAGCTGCATAGTTTTCAGCTCCCTTAGTATCGATAACCTTAAAATCAAATTCTTGAAGAAGTAAGACCCATCGTAGCAATCTTGCTTTGGCGTCTTTCTTGTTAAAAAGGTATTTTTCAAAAGCGATTGGTCCGTATAAACAACACTCTTGTTCATGATTAGATATGATCGAAACTTCTCGAAAGCATAAACCACTGCAAGCATTTCCTTCTCGGTTGTTGTGTAATTAGATTCTGCTTCAGTCATCGTCTTGCTAGCATACTGAATTGGTCGGAAATGCTTCTCAATTCTCTGCCCTAGAACCGCACCGATTGCATAATCACTTGCATCACACATATTTCAAAATGATTTGTCCCAATTTTGGAGCAATATAAATTGGAGCTTTCGGTCAACTTCTTTTCAATGTTTGAAAGGCTAGAAGCATCTTCTGAAAAAATGAAAGGAGTGTTTTTCTCTAAAAGATGGGTCATGGGTCGATAGATTTGGAAAGTTCTTTGATAAATCTTCGATAGATCCAGCATGCCCAAAAACTTCGAATTCCTTTGACGGTGTTGAGTGAGGACTTAGAATTTACATCCAACTTGTGGCTTTAATCGAATTCAATTCCTTTCTAGAGATCTTATGTCCCTAAAACAATGCCCTCATTTAACCATGAAATGGCCTTTTCACAATTTAGTGCTAATTTGTATCTTCACACCTTTTAATCATTTGATCTAAATTGGCAATAGACATTAGGAAAAAGAATCACCAAAAACTGAACAATCGTCCATAAAAACCTCCATCGTTCCTTTATCATATCGTGAAAAATAGCCCATCATACAACGTTGGAAATTTCCAGGAGCATTGCACAAACCGAATGGCAAACGACTGTACGCGAAAGATTCCGTAGTGGGCACGTGAAATAGTTTTTCTTGATCTTTAGGATCAATTGGGATTTGAAAATACCCAGAAAAACCATCTAAAAAACAATAAAACTCGTTGCCGGCTAATCGCTCTAACATTTGGTCCATGAATGGTAATGGAAAATGGTCTTTACAAGTTGCTTCGTTTAACTTTCGATAATCGATACAAACTCTCCCATCCCGTGATTTTTATCTAATCTTGTAGGCACCAGCTCATTCATTCGTTTGGATGAACGGTCATACCACCTTTTTAGGAACACAATGGACTAGGACTAACCCATAGGACAAAAGCCGATATTGGATAAATCAACTCTGCGTCAAGAAGTTTTTTCTACATCTTTCTTGATGACGTCGTTGGATTTTTAGGTTAACCCTCACTTTGATGCTGGACTGAAGGTTGGTAATCATCTTCTAAAAGGATTTTAGTGTAGCAAAAAAGCTGTTCTATGCTCGATATCAGAAAGTTTCCAGTAGCAATTTGCTTTTTTTTTTTTTCAAAAACACGAATAGTGAGGTCTTTTCTTCATGTCTCAAATAATTTTGAAATTTTACTGGAAAGTTAACGCATACTCGAGATGCGGAGGTAACTCTTTAAGTTCGACTTCTGGAATTTCAACTTTTGGTTCATAAGAAGTAGCATATTCGACTGAAGACTTCTTTGGTTCAACAACTTTAAGATCTTTTTGAATTCCGGGTGAGTAATCTCCTTGGTTTGGGTGAGGTAATGGATCATTGTTGAGAAGTGCCTCGAGAATGAGAATGTCACCCTCGGGATCGTAATACGTAGCATTGAAAACTGGTGAAACTGGTTCATCATCGATTGCTATGAAAGCATCGGCTTCTTCAAAGAGTAGAAAATCGCTTTCATCAAACGGAGTAAGTGTTGGAGATGAAGTAGAAACAATCGGATCGAAGTACGGAGAAGGATTGTTGTAAGCAACGGAATCGGAAAATCCAAGTACTTCTTGTGAGTACTCTTCACAAGTGACATCGATTAGATCAACTTTCTTCAATGATTCGAGATTGTTGTATGAAATGGAAGGTGCATCACCACATTTAAGGGTTAACGATTGATCATCATTCCTAAGAGTAATCTCTCCTTCGTAAACATCGATTAAAGCATGAGCCGTCCTAAGAAAAGGTCGCCCGAGTATCAACGGTACTCGAGGATCGGCTATAAAATCAAGAACAACAAAGTCGGCGGGAAAGTAAAACTTCCCTACTTTGACAAAAACATTTTCAGCTACACCGGTTGGTTTGGAAATTGTACGGTCGGCTAATTCTAATACCATTTTTGTTTCGGTTAGGCCTGAGAGTTGAAGCTTTTTCCAAATGGATAAAGGCATGAGATTGATACTAGCACCTAAATCGGCAAGGGCTAAGTAACTATCGAACTCTGAAAAATCACATGGAATGAGAAATCGACCGGGGTCACCTAGCTTTTTTGGAAGCTTTTTAAGGACAACCGCACTACAATTTTCATTCAACGGTGTTTTGGTTAACTCAATTAACTTGTCTTTGTTATTTAACATCTTTTTGAACATCGGAGCAAACTTTGGCATATGAATGAGAGCATCCGCGAAACTTAGCTCAAAGTGAAGATTACGGAAGATTTCCATAAACTTTGAAGCTAGGATATCATCCTTTTCACGAATCTTTTGTTTGTTGAGTCTCGATGGGTAAGGTAAATTAGGTTTGGTTTTGTTGGTAATGAAAGAAGGTTCTTCGATTGGTTCTTTGTCTTTGGTTTGTTCTTGGACTAATGGAGGAGGTTGGATGTCTTCGGTGCTCGGTAGCTCCGTATCCTTTGTCACCTCACTTTCCTTTTCCACCACCGGCGGTGGAATCGAAGGTTCATCGTAAGAAACACCACTACGAGCTGTAATTGCATTGGCTTCGTTTCTTGGGTTTGAAATGTTATTGCTTGGTAAAGAACTTGAACTTGAAGGTTGATTGGTGTGATAGTTTTGCATGAAACTAAGCATCATTTTCTGAAAATCATCTTGTTTCTTTTGAGAATCACTGTAAACTCTTTGAAAATCATTTTGGTTTCTTTGAAAATTATCCAACTTCATTTGCAAGTTATTCATGTTTGCATCATTTGCTTTAGCATAACTTTCAAAATCCGTTTTAGACACTCCTTGAGTTTGTGAAACGGGAGGTAAAGCTTGATTAACCAAAGGTTGAGTTGGTGGTTGATATGGTGGTGCTTGGTAAACGGCTCCTTGATTGTTAGGACGGTTTTGATTAAAATTTCCTCCACGGTTTTGGTTGAAATTAGAGTTGGTTCCTTGATATCGGTTTTGGTTTCCTTGGTGTTGTTTTGAACATTCGGTTGATTGAAACCCGGTGGTCTCATTTGACTTGCCAAATTGGAAGGTTGGTTTCTTTGAAGAAAATGCTCCAACGGATGTCGGGGTTTTTAAAATTGTTAGATGTGGTATCATGATAAAACGAGAAAATCGTTTTTCCACCTCGAGGGGAGGGGGTTACGGACAATATTAAAATTTGTGATTGATTCCCACACTGTGACACATACTTCTCAACCGCTTTGACGGAGTGCGGGAGTTTAGTTAAACTAAAGCTTTCATTCATTTCATCATTTGTATCATCTTGATAGTCATCTTATCCTTGAGAGAAAGCGGGCTATTTGTTGCATATCGAAGAATTATTAGATGGTTGAAGAATTAGAAAGAGGAGCATCCGTACTCACTCTTGAATCACTAGTACGACTCATTGAGTAACGAACTTTTGACTTGCTTTGAATAATCGCTAAACCTTCTTGAGGCATCTTGTCTAGAAAATTGCCACCCGCGGCGGAATCTAAAGCATCTTGATCGTTTGAATTTAAAGAATTATAAAAAGTATCGAGTTGGTGTAGTTCCGAAAAGCCATGGTCGAGGACAATGTGAAGAAGGAGTCCTTTAAAAGTTCCATGCTTCATATGAATGTTTTCGTTTGGTTCTTGGGAAAAAATTGGTGATTTGTTATTTAGGAGGTATGTTTGTTTCCTTATGGTGAGAAAGAAATTGGTTTATGAATTTTGAAAATAAAGGTCGTCCCAATGTGGTGATTTATATAGGAGGTTCCTTGTCTAACCAATCTCGAGCTTCACAGTCTAGAGAAAGGACAAAAAGCAAAAGCTTTTCCCGACGTCGTTCGGAACTTCTGGAGTGTCTAAAAGTTGAAAGTGGGCCCTTGATTAAAAAAATCGAAGGTGATTTGTGAGGATTTGTCTACCCGTAAATTTATTGCTTTGCACAAGATTGATCAAAGGTAGTTTAAGCTCGAAATTGTTTGGATTAATCGGTGGAACAACTATAGCATCTTCATACCCCTCGATGGGTGCTTGTAACATTTGGGCCATCGTTCGATTGTCGGCCATTTGAACAAAGTTATGATCGACAATCGGTTCTTCTAAATCAAAATTTTCAACAACAACCGGAAGAGTTTGTTGTTGTCGACGTCTTCGAGATTGCGAACGAGTGCGCATAAAAAGGAAAACTAAAAATCAAAAAGCAAAACTTTACACAAATTTTTTTTTTTTTAATTTTTTAAAAAAAAAAATTTTTTGATTTTTTTTACAATGAATTTTAACGGTTACACGAAAGAGACTTAAATCAAATAATCAACTACTTCACGGTAGCTCTTGAAAATTGCTTTTCAAGGTGAGCCGTACTTCGTAGAGACACAAATGGCAAGTGTTAAATCTTTAGTTCGATTTGGGAACCAACAAGTTCTCCGGAAATTGAAATGATAACACCTCCATTGAGAATGTTATATTTTGGTATTTTTACCAATTGGTGATTTTTATTTCTAAATTAAAAAGGAAGATTTTTTTTATATTTTTGATTTTTTTTTTCTATTTTTTTTTATCTTTTACTTATATTAAAAAGAAAATGAAAATATTTTTTTACTTTTTTTTTATATATTTTTTTTTACTTTTGAATTTTAAAACAAGAATGAAACTTTCGAGGACGAAAGGATCTTCAAACCAAATCAATAAACACAAAACGAAGGAATCATAAACACTAGTCCCCGGCAACGGCGCCAAAAACTGATTGTGCAGTTTTAACACACGTAAAAATATTTATAAAATATAATACTTTAAAAGAGAAATTAAGAAAATTACCAAGTTACCCTTGATAAAATTCACTCTTAAAAAATATATATAATATAATATAGAATGCGTATATTTAAACCGGGTAAATATGATCACCCGGGTCGTTATCCCCAATGACTAGTGAAATTGAAACCACATTTAGGTTCGGATCCTGATTTGAATGTAGCAAAGATATTTGATTTGGAAAGATATGAAAATAAAATTAAAATGAACAATTAAACAAATACGAAAACGCAATAATTAAGCAAATGGACTAAGACTTAACCCTAAAAATGTAAACTAAAATTTCACTAAATAAAGAAAAAATGCAGAAAATTATTAAAAATAAAAGCCCTAATTTTTACTTTTTTTTATAAAAGACTAATTAAACTAATTTAAACTTAACCCTAATTATTAATTAAGACTAAATAAAACTAATTAATAACTAACTTAGGGACTAACTGTGAAAAAGACTTAAGGGCTAACTGGGCTAAGACATTTAACGGGCAAGGATTAATTGAAAAATAACTAAAACAGAAAAAATTACAAGAATGGTCCCTGAGGAGCAACCCCGACAACAAGCAAAGTCCAATTATAAGCTCAAATTCTAAAAGTGCTTATCACTAAAATCTTAAAAGAGCAAAGTTGTAAAGGAAACTAGGGGGAACAAAATTAATAAAAGCTACTTTGGTTGAAAACAACTAATAAGCTCATTAAGAGCTTATTTCTTAACTGACCTCAGAAAGTGGGGTTTAACCCTTGTTTTTAGAAAATAAGCTATAAAAGACTCAAAATTAATTCAAAATGAAAAAGGAAAGAAGTTCTAATTAGCTTATGACTTGCTTAAGCAAAAAATGCAAAGAAATCTAACCTAAAAATGCTTTTAAGCTGCTGAAACTAAGCATGATTTAAGCAAACTCAAGAAATAAGCAAAGTAGCACAAACTCCAAATAAGCTAAAGACCTTAAAAAGTAAAACTAGACTCTAAAACTTTAAGAACTTATTAAACTACTTATAATCTATCTAATTAAGCTATAAAATCTAGACTCATAAGCTAAATTAACAAATTAAAATCCTAAAATTTCTAGGTACTGTTTTTGGTTTTTTAGTTACTTTTGACAACAAAATAAATTAGGAAATAATCTAGAAAATGTAATTTAAGTCCTAATCTATATTAAGCCATTACTAAACTATAAGATGCTAAAAGATAAACTATTAACTCCTAACTTTGATGGCTTAATTTGGGGCTTAAGACTCAGCAGTACTAACTTTTGTTAGTACTGCTGATGCAAAGTTCTTTTTTTTAAACAGCTGAAATGGCTAAGAAAATAAGCAGTAAAATGAAAACTAAAACCTAAATCATATTAAGCTATATCTAGATTACTTCTAACTTGAATTTGAAAATCTAAATTCTATTTTTACTCAACTAAAAATTAAGCTAAAGGTGGCAGTACTAACTTGTGACAGCAGTACTAACTTACTAGTTAGTACTGGTGCACTATGCACAAGTGCAAATCAAGAGTGCAGGTTTCCTAAGGGAAATCTTGCACTAAGACACACTCAAATAGAGTGTTTAAACAAAGTTCAAGCAAGATCTAAGCCTTAAGGGCTTTGGATCAAAGTTTCACAAGCAAAGAGATAGTCAAAAACTGACCTAGTGTAAAAACAAAGATAATAAGCCATATCTTTTGAAATTTTGAACTCTATCTTATAAAAAACTAAATGAAAACTATTCTTAAATGAAAACTCAACTGACTCAAGCAAATTTCACAAGTTATGTTGACTTTTTAGAGGTCAAACACACTTATGCCAAACACCCCTTTACTACTATGACAATTATGATTAAGCTATTAAATTTGAAATCTAGTAAACAAGTGCCTAATACCAGACAATTAACAGATTAAAATTACTTTAATAAGCATGACTTAACAACTAGATAAGCAATAATCTAAGACTTAAGCTATTTTACTATATTTTTGGTTTTTTAGAGGTTTTTAAGACAATAATATGAAAATCTATGATTTAAACTAAGAAAATTGAAAACAGATAAACAACTAAGATGATTTAGCTAGATAAAACTAAAATAAGCACTAATAAGCAAAGAGAATAAGCAAATAAGCAGATCTAAGTATAGAAAGCAATGAGATTACTATTTAAAGCTAGAATTAAAGAAAATGAAAGAGAAACTTACAAAATCCTCTAGCTAAACAAGAGGACCAATTAAGGCAGCTACAAGCTCCCTAGCTTATTAATAAGCTAGGGTAAAGTCCTTGGGATCTCTTCCAAGTTAAGATCCCTTTCCAAAAAACTCATATCCAAATAGGTCCATGATAAATGTAAGTTTAAACTGATTTAAGGTTTAAGTAAGATTAATTCTGAATTCAATAAACTCTATTTCAGCTTATAGACTGAAAGAGATTAAAAGGAGCTTATTAGCTTATTGAGACATATTGGCTTATTAAGACAGCTTTTGAATAACAAAAAAAGAGAGTTTATGAATGATTTAAACTAAGTTTCATTAATAAAAGTTACTGATTACATTACTTGGAAAAGAGATTACAAAACATTTTAAGGAAAATTACATTAAAACGAAATTTAAGCTAGACTAAATTACTAAAAAACTAGATCTCCTTTTTGTGTGTGAGAAGTGAGGCCTATTTATAGATGGCTGATGAAGCTTCTAGGTGTGCCTTCTTGCCCACGCTCCTTCTAATCATCACCATCCATTTCTTCAATCATTGGATCTCTTATGATGGCCGTTAGATCATTTCTTGGGATCACACGGATTGCCAAGCTGTCACCCTATGATTGTGACAGCTTGTGCTACTTATGTATGTGATTTGAGAGCAAAACCCACCAATAAGTGTGCTTTCACCATGGCTGACGTGTCTCCTCTTGAGAGCGAGCTAGTGACTCTCCTGATTTGACCTTAATAACCCTGCTATTGTACTTGAGAGCTCTTGAATTGAATTCCTTGCCCATCAATTTAGAGAAGCCCTCTCTTTTACCTATGCTGGTGAAATGGGGATGACGAATGAACAGTAAAAACCACTTGCCGCCTATTTTTGACAGTTAATTCTGTTGGAGTTTGGGATAATGGCACAATAGGTCCTTGTGTTCTCTTTTCCACTTTCTAGTTATAAATAGCTTTTGGAAATTACAAAACCAGCCCTTGTGGTTGTTATAAAAGGAAAGCGCTATGGCTTTGATGACTTTTATTGACCATGATTGACTATCTTTGACTGAGGCTTGACATTTCTGGCTTCGGCTTTGATCCTTTGGCTTCTTTTTGTACTCTTCTGATTCTCGTGTCCGTGCTTGCCCGTTTTTGACTGTTTTCTTACGATTTTTGACTGATCCATACCTGCACATACAAAACACAAATACAAGCATATTTTTTCCATTTTTGGTCTGTTTTGGGTTTAATTGGGTTGTTTTAGGCATAAATGGATATGTGTATTTTACACTTATCAACGCCATTCGAAACTATTCGAAGGTTATTGGTTGTAATTGGAAAAAGATCCCATTCGGGTTTCAAAGGGGAGGCCTTAGAACCGGATATGAGGGTACGTCATCAAGCCCCCCAGTCAAATGTAATGTATACATCTATGTATGTATTGCTTTCGACTATCATTCACAAACAAGATCAAAGACCATGTTCCAAGTTGCATACACTAAACAGTGAAACCCACTTGCCTTGGGGTTAGTTGGGTGTTTTAAATGCATATTACTCAATAGTCAGCCTTGGTTATCATAAACTTTTATCTTGATTTAAATTGAGTTTGAAATTAGAGAAGTCTCTGATCTTTTCCATGTATACGGTCTCACAGTTCTCTAGCTTCGCCTGTATAAACGTCATTCCCAAACCCTTTTTTCCTTTTATCACCTCCATTATTCAGCTCTCTTCTTCTTGAAATATTATTCGGCAAATCTAAGGTAAGAATTTCAAAAGCTATTTTTTAGTTATGAGTGCGAAGGATACCATAGCTGTGTAGCGTTATGGTTTGCCGGCCAAGGAGTTGAATGAATTCCTTTCTTCTTATCCCATTCCTTCAGAGTATGATGTTATATTGCCCACATCTACTCAAACCATCTTCGACGCTCCTCCTGGTTATGTCGGCTTGTACACACATTCTTTTTCTCTTGCCAACCTCAGGTTACCTCTCACTGACTTTTTCTGTGAGGTTCTTCAGTATTTCAAAGTTTACATTTCCAGACTTAGCCCATTTGGTTGTGCCAAACTAACAAATTTCATCATTATGTGCAAAGCTTATGGTTGTGAACCCTCTGTTAACCTCTTTCGAGGTTTCTTCAATCTTTATCGGGCTGGTAGCTGGCTAACTTTCCAAAAAAGGTCTGAAAAACACATTCCAAACCTTCTTACCAAGGTCATTACTCGTATCGAGGGCTGGCATGAATGATTCTTCTTTGTTCAAGACTCCATTATCTCTTCCAAGTACCCACAACTTCTACTTGATGAAAACATGCTTAAT
This sequence comes from Tanacetum coccineum, assembly GCA_026074375.1. Classification (NCBI taxonomy): domain Eukaryota; kingdom Viridiplantae; phylum Streptophyta; class Magnoliopsida; order Asterales; family Asteraceae; genus Tanacetum; species Tanacetum coccineum. Next base: position 30,532 of record BQNB010072275.1, read on the forward strand.
TTAAAATCCTTCAAAGATAAGCTTCCTCCAAATATAGAAGAAAATCTGTATTTCCAGCGTCTTGGTCGATATCCTATAAGTGTTCATGTGTTTGATGATCCCATTCTGTTTTTAGCTAGCCTTAAGCCTTCATGGGAGTTTAGCCAACAATGGCCTGCGATTATTGTGGGCGGAAAGGGTATTTATCTTTCTCGATTATTCCTTTAGTCTTCTTTTTTGCTGATATATGATTTATTTCTTCGTTTTGCAGAGATTGATTTTAGGAACTTTATCTATAGCGAAGATGATGATGACCTTGCTTTTCTGCATAAGGAGCCATCCTGAAGATTTGGTATTGGTTCCCCTTCCGCCTCAGTAAATAAGAAGCTTCCTAAAGATGTTGAGGAGCCTGAAGTTCAGCCTGCAGAGATTACCGCAGATTCAAGAAAGAGTCTAAAATCCAGTGTGGTTATTGTGCACCCTGGGAGTGTAGCAGCCCGCATCAAAGAAAGGAATTGTAAAATGAGGGGAGGTTCTTCAAGGCCTCTTGTGAAGAGGAAACTAGCCTCTGAGTCATCAAGTTCTCGTGATGTATGTGCCAAAACCTCTGCTTCTAAGGATGATGCTCCTATTTTTCCATATCTGATGACGATGAGGGTAAATTTCCAATTCATTTAGTTCTCTGTGAAGGTATTGATTTGTGATAGTCCTGGTGAAAGGGTCTTGAACTCCTAAGCTTGATGTAAGGTTTAGTATCCTTGAATAAATCCAAAGACACTAAGACTGAAACTTTGAGTGTATGATATAAACTATGCGGAATCTAGTTTATACCACTAAGAAGAATAAAGAAAAAGTATGTTTGAGACACATAAATACAACCAAAACAATAAGCTTCAATATATTGATACGCACACTCTTTGACAGTGTTAGGGTTTACAACCTTGAAGCTATGAATACTATGAAAGACTAATATGATGTGATGTGATAATCCTAAAACCTTAACCTAGGATCTCCTTTTATACAGCAAAGAGTCCTTTACAAGATAACTACAAATCTTCTAAACTTTTAAAAGATATTAACATATCTTTTAACTATATAAGATATACACAGAATAAGTCCATACATATCACAAAACACGTTTAACTCTTCATCAGTCCTAATCTTCATGCAGCAGTGTTAACTTCTCTTTAGCAGTATTAAGTTAGTACTAACAGTACTAACTTTTACTCTAGCAGTACTAACCAGTTAGTACTGGTAGTTATAATCTGAGCAATACAAACTATTTAAGCTTGGCAGTATTAAGTTAAACCAGCAGTATAAACTTTGTAGAAGCCCTTAATTCCTAACAGTAGTGATCTTTAGACTTTAGGCTTAAGCTTGTTCCTTTAAGCTTGACTTGCATGTGATCTTTGAGCTTCTTAAGATCATCAGCCAAATATAATGTCTAATCATCATCTTATGGTCTTTTGCCATCTTGTGTACTTGTCACCTTCGGACCGACATGCTCATACTTTTCTTGTTCTTGAAAGCTTGTATTTTCATCTTTCTTGAAGTTCTTTAACTTTAACACTTCATCACTTCAAGAAGGACGTGTGGTATCAGAGTAGTGAAAGTCTTGATGCATGTACTTGAGCTTTCATAGTGTCTTTACATATGTCGATCGAGTATGAGCATGTGGCTATGAATCTTTAACTCTGCTGGAACCAAGTACCTCTATTTCCATATTTATATGTATCTGTAATAAAACAGCTAGCAATAAAGTTGGGGGACGAATATGACTTTGTCATTCACCCATTTTTGGCTGGATTAACCTTCGAATCCGTAAGGATTGACCTGTAATCAGGTAGATTCAATTTAAGAAGATTCTCCTTGACAAGATTTCCAACTTGTAGTATTCAATCTTTCTAACACATATGTATTAGATTCATCGTACTCAGCTTGTTCTCATTACCGGAACGTCTCAAAGCAGACAACACGATAAGAG
>BQNB010072276.1:0-21931 GCA_026074375.1 Tanacetum coccineum
AAAAAGTGTGTCTTTAAGTGTTTTGAAAATTTTGAGTTTCGAATTGTATTAGGCGAATTATACTTCTTTTTTGTCTAGGCGAATTATATGTGGCTTTTGTCTAGGCAAATTATACAGGCGATTTATAGCAGACGAATTATACATTTTGTTGCTTAGGCGAATTATACGTTTTAGCTTAGGCGAATTATACGTGTGTGCTTAGGCGAATTCTACGTTTTTGCTTAGGCGAATTCTACGTTTTTGCTTAGGCGAATTATACAGTTTTTGCTTTAGGCGTATTATACAATTTTCAAGCGAATTATACATTTCTATTAGGCGATTTATACATATTTCGTAATTGGGCGATTTATACACTTTGCTTGGGAGAAGTATACCATTTGCTTGGGAGATGTATACACTTTACTTGAGAGAAGTATTCCATTTGCTTAGGAGAAGTATACCATTTGCTTGGGTGAATTATACCATTTATTTGGGTGAATTATACCATTTGCTTGGGTGAATTATACCATTTGATTAGGTGAATTATACCATTTTATTAGGTGAATTACACCATTTTCTTGGGTGAATTATACCACGTCCATTTGGTGATTTATACGGTTTTTCATTTATTTGTAAAATCCCGTGAAAGATTAACTTCTTTTCTAGGTTCTATCAAGAATAGTAAAATCCCATGTAATTCCATTACTTCATCACTTAAACATAACCACTTTAAAAACACAAAACACTCAATCACTAAACGATCAAAAAGTTATCTTTTTCTCATTTAATCAATCAATTCAAAATGACAACTTTAGTAGAATTCATGATCATTGCCGGTGCGGACAACAATCCTCCCATGTTAGAAAAATCTATGTATGATTCTTGAAAGAGTTATATGGAACTATACATAGAGAATAGGGAGAACGGGTGAATGATTCTTGACTTAGTTCTAAATGGTCTACTTGTATGGCCTACTATTGTTGAAGAAAATGGTACCACTAGGAAAAAGAAGTATGAAGAACTTTCAGTTACAGAGAAGCTTCAAGCTGATTGTGATCTTAAAGCTACCAACATTGTTCTTCAATGTCTTTCGCCGGATGTGTATGGAATTGTCAATCATCATAAAGTTTCCAAATAGATATGGGACAGAGTTAAGCTTCTTATGCAAGGCACGAAATTATCATTACAAGAAAGGGAATGTAAATTCTATGATGAGTTTAATAAGTTTCCATTTGTGAAGGGTGAAACACCGTATCAGTACTACTAGAGATTTTCTCAACTAATCAATAACATGAATGTCATCAACATGTCAATGAGACCAGTTTAAGTGAATAGGAAGCTTCTAAACAGTCTACCACCAGAATGGAGCAAATTTGTGATGGATGTGAAGTTGGCTAGAGATTTGCATATTACAAACTTTGATCAATTGTATTCATATCACGAACAACATGAGGCACATGCAAATGAAACTCGCTTGATGCGTGAACGATACCAAGATCCTCTTGCATTTGTTGCCAACCATAATCAACCACCGTCTTTCCTTACCAACTATCATTCTTAATAAAATGCTACACAGTTTCCTCAACAGACAAACACAATGATTTCACAAGTTCATTCTCCTTAATAATATTCACCAATGAATGCAACACCTCATCTATTACAATGAAAAATTAGTCATTTATCCGTTCTACCATCACAACAATATCAGTCTCATATAGATCATCAAACCTTATCTGTTCCACAAATTGCTTATCATTCACCTCAAGTTTCAACCCAACCAATGACTGAGTTTCCTCAATTGGACTCAGATCTTGTTGTTCTTGTGTTTACTCAAGGAGATGATCCAATTGCATGTCTCAACAAGGCAATGGCTTTCCTATCACCTACAGCTGCTTTAAGGTTCCCTTCAACCAACAATCAACTTAGAACTTCCTTTAATCCGATAAACCAGGCCACTATTCAAGATGGAAGGGATACTATGCAACAAGTTCAAGGGAGACAAGGACAAAGTTATACTGGTAACTTAGGCTATAAGGGTAATGCTACTAGTTCCGAGGGAAACAATTCATGAGATGTCAAGCAAGAGTAGTTAAATTTTATAATTGTCAAGGTGAAGGACGCATGGCTAGGCAATGCACTCAACCTAAGAGGCCAAGGAACACTGCATGGTTTAAGGACAACGCAATGTTGGCTGAAGCACAAGAATCTGGTCAATTTTTTGATGAAGAGCAACTAGCATTTCTTGTAGATCTAGGCATTCTAAACGGTCAAGTTGCTCAGACAACCATTCTAAACAATGATGCTTTCCAGACTAAGGATCTAAATGCTTATGATTCTGACTGTGATGATGTCTCGAATGCACAAGCGGTTCTAATGGCCAATCTTTCCAACTATGGTTCAGATGTTATCTCAGAGGTACCTCATACTGAATCCTATCATACTGATTTAGACAATCAAAGTGTGCATGCCATGCAGCATTTTGAACAAACACCAGTTGTTGATTTTCCAGATAATGAGATAACAAGTGATAGCAATATCATTTTGTACTCTCAATATTTACAAGAAACACAGCAGGCAGTTGTTCAAGATACTAATTTGTATGCAAAACAAGATTAAATGATATTATCTGTGATTGAACAAATGTCTAAACAAATGATTAATCATGTAAATAATTAGGAAAAGGATAATCAGGAAAAGAATAATGAATCCTTAACCGCTGAGCTTAAGAGATATAAAGAACGAGTCAAAACGTTTGAGGAGAGACTTAATATTGATTTAAGCACTCGTGAAAAAATGATCGATTCTTAAATGGATAATATGATTAAGGAAAAACTTGCACTTAAGCAGCAAATTGACTCACTTGAACAAAATCTTTCTAATCAAATCAAGGAAAAGGAATCTTTATTGCAAACATTTACTGTTTTCAAAAATGAATCCAAAGAAAAAGAAAGTAAATATATGGACAAAGAAATTGATTTAGAAAAGAAAATAAAGGAACTGGATAATATTGTTTATAAAGTGGGTCAATCTGCTCAAACAGTGCACATGTTAACAAAGCCACAAGTTTTTTATGATGACACTCACAAACAAGCTCTTGGTTATCAAAATCCAGTTTATCCCAAGAAAGCTCATTGGATTAAGCCAACCTTGTATGATGGTAGTGTAATATCTAATCAACATGTTGTTATTCCTGTGATTGATGATGAAGAGACATTGATTTTGGAAGAAGTAAGTCGATCTAAAATGCTTGAAAAACAAAACGATCCAATTTTAAAAGAGAAAAAAATTAATACTACTCCAATTAATTATGTTGAGTTAAATTGATTGTCTGAAGATTTTGGTAAACGTTTTATTTCACAACAAGAACTGTCTGCTGAACAAGCCTTCTGGTTACAAACTTCACACCCTAATACTGACCAATCTGGTATTTCACCTGTCAAAATTAAGGCTCCTAGGGAACTTCCTAAGATAAGCCTGGTAAATAAAAGCCTTAAAAAGCTTAAATACCATCTTGGCAAGTTTGACACCGTGGTGAAAAACAGATTACACCCGATGCTATTATAGAAGGGGAATGGCGGTTTGAACATACCAAAGCTGTTTTTCTAAATGAAATTATTCCATTTTTAAAGACCTTAAAAGACATATTTAATGTTTTTGATAAAGATCTTCTAATTTAGGTAACAGAAGTAAACAGTTTTTAACCAGGTGGAAGTTGTTGTTCAACAGTGTTTTGAAATTCATAAGAAAGAACTTTTTCTTGAAAATGATGACCTCTTACACCAAATCATGTCTCAAGATGTAAGCTTAAGATGTGATGAATTCTACTGCTATTTTTAGTGATTCTGTGAATTTAGAAATGCAAAGTAGTGAATCTTGTGATAAGTGTTTTGAATCGTTGATGCTTATCTTTATGAAAAAAACAAAATGCCGCATAAGGAAACTTTTGAAAAAGTATTACTCACATAGAAACTTAAAAAACACTGCATTTCCCTTAAATTGTCAATGCAACTTAATCAAGAAATTTTTCAAAAGGACAAACCTTGTGATAATCAAAATGATCTTGAAATTCCAGAATATTTTGAAAATAATGATTTGAAAGCTCAGCTATAAGCTAAAGACACTGAAGGAACATATCAAATCTATGCAAGAAAATGACAAAGAAGAGAAAGTAAAACAAGATATGGATGAGATTGAAACCATAAACATTGAATTGGAGCATAGTGTGACCAAATTACTTTCTAAAAACAAACTTTTGAAACCTAGCATTTGAAAAAGATCTACAAAGATCAATTTGATTCGATTAAAAAGACATGTGCTCTTTCTAAAGAACACTGCGACTCTTTGATTGCTCAATTGAACTCTAAGTCTGGAAAATACGGATTAAAAAGGTCAAATTCAAGAAAAGGTTTTTGTGACAACAACATTACAAAATAAGTTAAGGAAATTAAGAGGTAAAAATGTGCTTGATAATGCCACCACAATAACTAATGCCGTAACTTTTGCTCTAGGGATGTTCAAACTTGATTTAGATCCTTTAGCTCCTAGGTTATTGAAAAATTGGGACACTTACATAGACTATCTTAAGTACACTCAGGAACAAGCAGATATTCTTCTGGGAATAGTCGAACAAGCTAAAGCAAAACAACCTTTAGATAATGCGTTAGAATTTGCCTGTAAGCATGCCAAACAAATTCAGGAGTTACTTGTTTATGTTCAAGACACATGCCCTACTACGAATAAACCTAGTAAGAAATTGGTTGTTGTTAGACCAATGAACAAAGTCAAGAAAGTTAGGTTTTCAGAGACTCTTACATCCTCGAGCAACATTCATAAACAGGTAGAGTCGTCTAAAACACCAGATTCTAACACACCTGTGTTGCCTTCTACAGGATTGAAGAGTTCTACTAGTGCTAGCAGATCACAGCCTACAGGCAATAAAAAGAATGATAAGATCTCGCAAACACCAAGTATCAACATGAAGAATAAAGTAGAAGACCACCCTAGGAGAGTTAAATCTAAGTCTAATAAAAATAATCGTGTTAAAGACCCTATTTGTGATGCAAATGTTAAGCATACTATGTTAAATGCGAATTCTGAGTTAATTTGTGTTAAATGTAAACAATGTATGTTTGATGCAAATCATAATGTGTGTTTCCTTGATTTTGTGAATGATGTAAATGTGCGCTCTAAATGTAAGTCTGCTAAGAAAAGCCAACAACATAATATTTGAAAACCTACAGGTAAAGTGTTCACTGAAGTAAATATATAAGTGGAAACCAACAGGAAGACTTTTCACTTTAGTTGGTAACTCGTGCCCTTTGACTAGGTTCACTTCAACTAAAGTAGTGCCCATTAAGGAAACCACTTCTCTTCAGTAGAAACACAAAAACCAGAGATTAAAGTCTATAGCAGGAGACCTAAACAAGTAAAATCTATAGGTTCAAGTAAAAAAGCTAAGATTGTACAATCTAAGATTGCTAACAACTCAGAACCCAATCATTTATGGGGATCCAATGCTACAGATGTTCCATCTTGTTCTTCTCTTGTCAATGACAGGTTGTCTAGATTGTTCTCTGGTATCTGGACTCCGGATGCTCAAAACATATGACAGGGAACCGCTCTCAGCTCATGAACTTCGTCAGTAAATTTTTGGGAACTGTTCGATTCAGAAACTACCAAATTGCAAAGATTATGGGTTATGGTGACTATCCACTGGGAAATGTAACTATCTCAAGGGTATATTATTTTGAAGGACTTAGTCATAACTTATTTTTTGTTGGACAATTTTACGACGCGGATCTTGAAGTTGCTTTTTAGAAAAACACATGCTTTATTCGGAATTTAGAAGGTGTTGATCTACTTTTAGGATCCAGCGACACGAACTTGTACATAATTTCTCTTGATGACATCGATAACATCAAATAATTGATACATTTTAATAACATATTCCCTATAAAAATGCTTACCAATATGCTATTAATATATGAAAACGTTACTTAATTGTTTATTATTAGTTTTTAGGGACCAAGTGAGCATTTTAGCAAAAGACAAGGGATTTGGACAAGAAATTCACTAAAGTGAAGAGTCCAAGGCACTTTATGGTGTAACACCCTCGAGGGATTACGCCATAACATCTTATAATGAAGAAATGAGTCATCACACCCTTTACGCCGTAAAGTGTCTCCAAGATTACGTCGCAACAATCAAATTTACAAGAGATGGTGTATCTGACTCAACGTTACGGTGTAACATAGGCGACAAGGTTACACCGTAATATACTTTTATGCCTAGAAGATTGGATGCTTATGTAGCAAGGTTATGATGTAACATCCCATAAGGATTACGCCGTAAACCTTTTGAAGCCTATAAATAGAGCCCTCCTCCAGATCATTCAACATCACTCACCACCACCACTTCACACACAGTTCTAAGGGGTAAACCAAACCCCTAAGATTTGAAGCATTTCATTTAAAGGTCCAAGGGAGAAGCCACTAGCATACTTATTGTACTTAATCATTCATTTCATTCTCTATAAGAATTATGATGATTCAATCCATGTCTTTATTCATTAATTCTTGCATTTCTATTACTATGAGCGGCTAAGCACTCCTAGTGCTGGCCTAATCATGTATTTACTGGTGTTGTGATTATGATTTCCTTTTTAATTATGGTTTTGTTAGATATCCTTATAGCCTTTCATTGATCCCCATGTTTTGGTAGTATAGAGGGTGGCTTATATCTTGTTAATCCTGATATTAGACTTACCATGTTGAACTTGAGATTAGTGGGGTACTATAGCATGACATATATCCCTGGTGTAGGAATTAACCAGATTACCGCCTTTGTCACATTAAATACTTAAAAAAATATGGGAACTCTTTCAGAGGGGGTTAATAATTGGTTTAGACTATAGATTGGTCTTAAGTGTAGTTGGGGTTTAACCACTGCAAGCTTGGATGCCCTGCTCGTGTGATCGTAAGGGAATGTAGGATCACAGAGTAAGCATAGGATAGACCTTAAATGAAAATTCGGGTCTATCAACTTTAAAACCACTAATGGAACTTATAATTGAACATTGCATAGGAAAATGTAATCATAGCATTGGTAAAGAAATGGTTAGGTTAGCACGTCTTTCTCCCTGATATCTTCTATCTATTTATTTTACCTACTTTTTTGTAGTTATTATCAAAAACTTGATGCGTATTTTGCATTAAATATATTTTTACCAAGTTTTAAATTTATAAAACTCGATTACCGATACACGCACTAACGGGCAGAGAACCCGGTCGTATATAGTGTAGTAGTTTGGTAAATTCGAGGTCATCCCAAGAGCTAAGGTTTAATAGTTTAACTTGATTATTGTCATGTTTGAAAATAGTTTTAAGTTTTATTTTAAGAGCTATGAAAAGTAAATGAAACAAAGTAAATAGATAGAAGATATCAAGGTTAAAGGCGTGCTAACCTAACCATTTCATTACCAATGCTATGATTACATTTTCCTGTGCAATATCTAATTATAAGTTCCAATAAGGTCTGTCCTATGCTTACTCTGCGATCCCACATTCCCCTACGATCACAAAGCAGGGCATCCAAGCTTATAGGGGTTAAACCCCAACTACTTTTAAGCCCAATATATAATCTAAACCGATTATTAACCCCCTCTGAAAGAGTTCCCATATTTTTTTAAGTATTTAATGTGACAAAGGTGGTAATCTGGTTAATTCCTACACTAGGTATAGATGTCAAGCTACCCTAGTACCCCCACTAATCCCAAGTTCAACATGGTAAGTCTAATATCAGGATTAACAAGATCTAAGCCACCCTCTATATTACCAAAATATGGGGATCAATGAAAGGCTATAAGGATATCTAACAGAACCATAATTAAACAGGAAATCATAATCACAACATTAGTAACTACATGGTTAGGCCAGCAGTAGGAGTGCTTAGCCGCTCATAGTAACAATAATGCAAGAATTAATGAATAAAGACATGGATTGAAACATCATAATTCTTATAGAGAATGAAATGAATAATTAAGTACAATAAGTATGCTAGTGGCTTCTCCCTTCGACCTTCAGATGAAATGCTTCGAATCTTAGGGGTTTGGTTCACCCTTTAGAACTGTGTGTAAAGTGGTGGTGGTGAGTGATGTTGAATGAGCCAGAGGAGGGCTCTATTTATAGGCTTCGAATGGTTTACGATGTAATCCTTATAAGATGTTTTGCCGTAACCTTTCTACGTAAGCATCCAATCTTCTAGGCATAAAAGTATGTTATGGCGTAACCTTGTCGCCTTTGTTACGCCATAATGCTAAGTCAGATACATCATCTCTTTTAAATTTGATTGTTGCAGCGTAATCTTGGAGACACTTTACGCCGTAAAGGGTGTGATGACTCATTTCTTCGTTATAAGATGTTACGGCATAATCCCTCAGGGTGTTACACCGTAAAGTACCTTGGACTCTTTACTTTAACACATTTCTTGTCCAAATCCCTAGTCTTTTACTAAAATGCTCACTTGGTTACTGAAAACTAATAATAAACAATTAAGTAACGTTTTCATACATTAATAGCATATTTAAAAGCATTTTTATAGGGAATTTGATATTAAAATGTATCAATTATTTGATGTTATCAAATATCCCCCCACTTGACTTCTACTTGTCCTCAAGTAGAACCGTTTAGAATAGTTTATAAAAAGATTTCCCCAATTTGACATGAAGAAATGAATTTATATGTTACTTATGCTAGAAAACATCAGAGCCGAACACCTCACGAAAAGGGGACCAAAAACACTCAACTCTCATTATTAAACTAAGTGTTCAATTTCGGGGTGATCACTTAATTGCACAGTCATAGTATGTATTCTATCATAAGCTTGGAAAGTACACAAGTCTCCACCAACTAGGACTAGGGTCTAAACAGTCTCCAAGGCAACACGGGTAATATTTGGTTTATTGGGTGATGATAGACATGTGATACACTTAAAATGGTTGTTAAGATAAAAACACGAAACAAATAGTCTAAAGTAAACTAAGGTTGTCATAACTAGCTACTGTCCATCCAAGGTCCAAAAGTCTGAGTTCAAAAACCTGATCTTTAATAATGGGCTACTAGCTCCATTCTTTGTACTTGTTAAGATGGCTTGGTGCAATAATGGGCTACTAGCTCCATATATATATTTTTTATTTTGCACCATCTTTACATTTTTTTAGCACATGGGTAACTTTTTAGTTTGCACCCCCTTTTCTTCATGATAAATATGCAAAATGCTACAGGAGTTTATATCTTTAATTATTGCCCCTGCAACATCCGATATTATATGCACATCCCCTCACTTGAGATGAACAACGTCAAAAGTTGTGACATAGGGGGGTCTTTATAGATCATAACTGATTGGTATTCTACGAATGCATAAAGTTTTCGTTCCCATTCCCCGAGCCATGGACTTAAGTAGCTAGAGATTTCAACACAAACAAAATAAAGACTACAGGGTAGGCTAAGGCAAAATGGTGTAACGAAACATATATTGTTTAAACGGGAATGGCTTGACAAGGTTTGCACTAGTAGTGAGTGCAACTAGGGTTTTACATGAGGAGGTCGACAAGTTAGTATAACAAGCCGATAAACACACACACAAAGGCTTTTTGGGTGACTTCCTAAAATGTTACCTTTTTGAACAGTCTATTCTAACTTACCAACTAGGTCTTAACAAGATGTACAAGTCAAGTTCTAAAGCCTACAATACTACCAGCACTCTCATGTATTTGGTGGATTTTATGTAAAATAGATTAAAACGGAATATTCGGCTTAATCTCACCAAATTTATTACAGGATAACAATGTGCTCGGCAAAGATTTATTCTAGTTTAGTAAGAAAAACATGTCAAAATTTTAAAATTGGCACCATTTTTTAAAGAAAACTAGGAAATTGAAGGCAAATATAGGTCAAGTGGTAATTCTACTCCCATCCCCCCACTTGGTTTGTACAATGTTCCTATTGTACAATTAAGGAAATGAAATAATGAAATAAGAGTAGAATTATAATAAAAGACTCCCATGAGTGTTGCTCTCTTCTCCGAGTGATAATTGCAAGAGTTGACTGCTTGCAAAGTGTCTGTAGAACAACCTCGTTTCCTCTGAAATCACTAGACAACAAAGTGCTTTAAACGTTCATGGATAAATATACACTACAATCTAACTCACTTTCGTAGGAATCACGGTTGCATTTAGCATATGAAACAAGCCTTTTAAACCACTTGGTGTCCCAAGAGGACGAGTGAAGTCTCGTGAGGGTTTACAGGGAACATACCCACAAAGTTCATTTTCTTATACACGGTTTTGAAAAGGTCTCAAACTTATTTTTTAGTTTTCAAAAAAGATTTGTTGTTGGTTACGCTGTAAACATGTGGATTTAAATTTTTTATATTTGAACTAAGAAGGTTACGGCGTAACAAGTACCGGACTTTACGCCGTAATAATATCTGTTACGGTGTAACCTAGGTGGTTACGCCTAGACAGAACCTTACTACCACATGAATACGAATTAAGGCGACTTCGAATTCCATTTTTTTGATACAAAGGACCTGCAAAATAAAGTTAGAAACCAATGAAAACCAACTAATATGCAAAAAATAAAAGACGGGTTGTTTCCCGACAAGCACTTTTGTTTATTATCGAGTCTTTAAGTTAGCCTCAAGACGCTCTACGTCTTTCTGCGGATCCTTCTTCCACTATCCACTTCATTAGGGATCATATCCCTAAATCTTGACCAGTTTTCTCTTCCTAATGGCAAGGCATCCATTAAGTCGTTAGTGACACAGATGAAATTTTGGCCAGTGTCAAACGAATATTTATTTACTTCAAAAGTTTCTACATGAACCATTAGTTGGTCATACTCTTTTATATCAATTCCAAGTTTTTTCCTTTCCTCCTCTTATGATTTTTGACCATGCCCTCTAATAGTATATCCCTTGTACTTTCCTTCAATTTTCCTTATAGATCCTCCTGCAATTTGTCCTTTCTTTCCTAACTCCTATATCCTATTCGTCCGTATTTGTCATTTCTGATAGAACATCACTTTATAGTCGGTCAATCTCCTTCTTGCGGGTCTTTCACTACATCTTCTTGAAAACAATCAATTAGCCATGATTTAAGTAGGGTTTTCTTTACTGGTTTGCTAACGTTTGTGTGTCCCACTTTAGCGAATAGCCAAACCTTTAAGGGGTAGTCCTTAGTTCTAGGATTTAGATTATCATAGATTGAGGTAAACTTTGACGTGGGAGCATTTGGATTGTTACTACACCATTCTTCAAACCTCTCGTCCCAAATCAATCCTTTCTCTTGGTTTTCTCTGTATTTAACTAATAGGAATTCAGGAAATGATAAACCAACCCCATTTATTTTCTTTCTATCATCATCATAGTAACAGTACCATTTTTTTAAATCTCCTTCTTTATTCATTTCATACATCTCATGGCCTCCATTACACTCTTTTATGTATGGATCACATGTCGGCCAAAATTTGAGTTCGCCTTCCAGAATTTGTTTAACAGGTTTGCAGAAGTGCGTACTAGGGAGGTTTATATTAAATTCAAGTTTTCTTGGCTTCTTACGACTGCGTCCTTGCTCATGATTACAATAATTATTCTCATTATGCACGTCGTTGGTTTCCTTAACCCTATATGATGCGTCTGAGGGAGCATTAGAGGTTGCGTTTATCATATAAATCTCTGTAAATACAAATAATGTCTAAAAACGTTATTTATATTTTTCGACCTCTCAATATTTTGATAATAACAAAATGTAAAAATGTTTACGATAAAAATAAACATTTATAAATTACTAACCGTAAAATTCTATTTCTAAGATAAATCACTTAGGGTATGGATATACAAATCATTAAACATGATTAGTGATTAAGAAAATATTTTTCTTAAACCTTACATTTCTACAAAAGTGTTTTTATAAAAATATGAAAACAAAATATTTATTTATAAAAGAAATGTATTAGTAAAATAATAAATTTGAAATCAGATTTCCCCCCCCCCCCCAAATGGAAGGTTCTAAAACAGATAACACATTCCCCACAAAAAGACAAAAAGAGGGATATTCTCCACTATTCCTAATGGGGCCTTTTTTGTCATATTACCCATCTCAATAACCATGCTGGTTTTCTTAAGGTTAGCCAACTTTAAATGTTCAAACAGTGATTTAGGCATCATATTAATTCCAGCTCCTACATCAGCCATAACATATATCTTAAGATTACCAATAGTGCAAGGAAGAGTAAAACTTCCTGGGTTTATTTCAATAGATGGTAAGGTTTCTGAACTACCCCCTTCTTCTTCTTCTGCTACGAAGGATACCCCCTGAATTTTGCTAGTCCCTGCTAGATGGTTTCTTTAATTTTAGCTTTTTTGTTAAATGACTTGCACTCTTAACCACTGTTTTAAGGATGTCAATTAGAGCGTCTTCTTCTTCCTCCTTATCCTGCCCAGTCATGCGTTTACTTAACTCTTCATTTAACCATTCATCTACATCTTCGTCAGAACTTACTTCTTCAGTTTCATAATGAGATTGAGGTGTAAAGAGGTGATAGTCATTTGGTTTATTTCCTAAAGGTTCATGTATGTCATCGGTATGTAGTTGGGCAGGTTCAAAACAAGTGGGAATTGAGGGAAAATAATTATTGGTTTTTAGTTTGTCGGGTTGATGCATGTTTTCCAAGCTCTTAGTTTCTCTCGGGGTGGTTAATCCTGAATTCCTAGTATATCTCCAAGGATCCCTTCTCATTTCTGCCTCATACTCCATATATTCTGCTATAGTCATATCATCGATATTCTTTGTTATCATCCTACCGGATTCAGTTTTAATTATTCCCTGTGTTTGTTTTTCCTATGTCAACATTAGATATTGTTTAATAGTGAGGTTTTCAATGTCTACCTCGTTCATCATGTTTCATGAGAAATCAATGAAAATATTAGAAATCAAACTATAACTAAAATTAGCTCCCCGACAACGGCGCCAAAAACTTGATGCGTATTTTGTTTAGAATATATGTTACAAAGTTTTAAATTTATAAAACTCTATTACTGATACACGTACTAACGGGCAGAGAACCCGGTCGTATGTAGTGCAGTAGTTTGGTAAATCCGAGGTCATCCCAAGAGCTAAGGTTAAATAGTTTAATTTGATTATTGTCACGATTTGAAAATGGTTTTAGGTTTGATTTTAAGAACTACGAAAAGTAAATGCAATAAAGTAAATAGATAGAAAATATTAGGAAGAAAGGCGTGCTAACCTAACCATTTTGTGGTATATCCTATATCATAACACGGGGTCGATTCTTGGATTTGGCTAGTTTCTTAGAGAGAGAAACACTTGAGAGAGAATAATATAGAGAGGAGAAGTATTTCTATTGAGAAGGATATAAGGGACTAGCTTGCCTCTTCCAATGTTGGAAAGAGCTTATATAGTACTTATAATTACCGGGTATTCGTACACGACTTAATACGAAAAACGTACTAATAAACTATAGAAAACTACGCGCTATAAATAAACAGTAAAATACACGGGTGACCGAGTCTTTTTCTAATATCTAACAATCTCCCCCTAAGGAGGGTCACCCTGAAAATCCCAACCTTTAATCTCTTCAGTTCTTTAGCTCGTAGACCATTTGATATCTTGTACTTTTGGAGATAGTACTTTTGATTCATCTTACGCTTGTCTTTGACTGTGTCTTGAGCTTTCTGAGATCATCGCCCAATCATTAATCTTACATCTTCTTGTGATGGATCGCATCTTGTGCATTGGTGCAAGAAATACATGACATAGAGTTTGCGAAGCTTTGACACTTTATGAGGTTTTTCATCACATCTATAACAAGTGTAGGTCGTGTCTGAGCATTTCGTATTAACATGACATTACTGGAACTGGGTATCTCCATCTCTATCTCCATCTTTAAATGATCCTGTAATGAAACAGTTAGCAATAAAGAGAAAATTGATTTGAAAAGACAGTCTAAGTGTTTCTTGTGAAAGACTTTTGTAACACTTCAAGAGTTTTGATTATTTGTCAAATGATCAATAACCGTTAATTCTTATACTGGAACAAGTTTGATTCACACAGAATCGCACCATCGTTTCTTTCCAGTTGTCAATCAAGATTTGATGCTGTATAGAACTTGCACAAGTCACCTCTAGAGCTTGTTTGATGTTGGCTCTAGCAGGATTTCCATCTTCATGTGAAGCGTTTCACTCGGCTGTTTCTTCGGCAATTCACAATGATAATGCGTTAGGGACTCTTAGGATAGATTTGTTTCCACAGTTGTGTAAAAGACAAGAGAATTGGATATGTGTCTAATGAGAACGAGATTAATTGACGATCTCTTGGTCTAAGGACTCAATAGTATTGATTTTGGTTTCTAGTAATCGGAGCTGGTTGTAGGACTCGTGCCACTGTATCAATATCAACTAACTCGGAGTGAGAAAGTCAATAGATAATGTGTTTAGTCTCCATGAGAAATGAAACAGAAATCTTTTGAAATATTCTGTGTGGCTAGGAAGGGTTGTGCATTGCATCACTGGGTCCATGGATGTTGATCTTCAATGTCAGCATCATCTTAGTTGATTTGGAGCATAGAAATTGACCGGTTTCTGCCTAAGTGAATGGAGGGCTTCTTTCTTTTACACCTTTATCTTTACAATTCCTTTTAATTCTTCAACCCCTTCAGTGCTTACCGAGACTTCATGACTAGAACCTTGTTGGGTTTATTCCAGTACTAGCTCCATCTCAGTCGGCACTTTTCCCTTATTCTCACTTTTATTCCTTTTATATGTCATACCTAAGGACTTCTACACTAACTAGTGGGATTGTCCCTGGGTAGATCCCTCCAGTTATGGCTGGATCATTGGGAATAGTACCTAACCTTACCAACCTTATAACTCCAATTAAGTAAACAGCATGGTCGGTCTTTTGGTACAGTTCTCCTTTCCATCAAACCAATTGAAATTTAATTAAGGTACTTATGATATAAATATCAAAGCGTTTAGTACCTCGATCGTTTTTGATTTTTTTCAGAAACGCTCCCCCTCAAAATGTGCTTCGGTATTCGAAATTGTTTAGCACGTTTAGGCGGAGTTTATACATGAGTAAAAATCACGATTATATACACATATTTTAATCATATTTTCTCCATTTCAAAAATTTTCAACCCTTGAATTTTGGATTCAATTGATTTAATATGTTATAAAAATTTGGGGAGAACAGTATGTCCTTAATGCGCAAATGTGGTGTAAGAAAACATATAATGATCCCCTCAATGTTGAGGGAATCAATTACTCCTACACTTAGTCATCAAAAGATTAACTATTTACTAATGTACATGATATATTTTTCACAATAAGAGACAAAATTGACCTTTTTATTGTAACGAGGATGTCGTTACGTTGTTCTGTTGATCAGCCTGTAGTCAATATCTCTTATTCTTCCTCCAACAAAGCTTTCTAGACTTCGAAAGATCCTCCTGATCTGTAGTCTTTTCTCAATGGCAGTGATGAAGTCTTTGCTTCTTCTCTTGTCATCCTCTAACCACTTCCTAGTCTCCATTCCCTTATTGTACTCGAACAGATGAAAGTCTTTAACCATGTGGTCCAGTTTTTCCATTACTCTTATTTGTCAAACGTTCCATCACTAAACTTGTGTAGGCTCTTCAGCTCATCAACTTTCTTTGATTATTAATGTCTTGTAGACAACGGCTCTTGGCTTAGGGACAATCATGTAATCTTCTTTGAAGTAATAGTCGGCTGCATCCCAATTTGGACGTTCAAGGTTGATCTTTGTTTGATAACTTTCAATCCCGAGCTGTAAGTCTCCCACATGATTCTTGATCACTAAGTTTCTTATCCACATGTTGACTGCTGTGTGAAGACTAGTCTTGTCTGTCTTGGGCAGTGATGGTGAGCTTCTTGAATATTGAGTGAGGAACAGATCTTCAATATCATTTAGATGAAGATTTTTGACATCCTTTCTGAGATCTTGTACTATTGGTAATTAGCAGGCGTTTAGAATTATCTCTCTTAGGTAGTTGTTCCGTAAACTTTTCGAATACCTTGACACTGAATCACACTGAGATCGTCCTCGAATAATGCGAATCTGACTGCCTTCACGACGAGGGATCCTGTTGTTTGTTGATGTGGAATTTCCTTTCTTCTAAAACACCAGTGAGTGATGCATAGACCGCACTGATGTCATATTTCGAGTTCATTTTAACCCAAAGATGGAACTAATTCTTCAAGGCAAAGTTCTAGTTAACGATGCGGCCTTTGAGTATGGATATGGATAAGGCAATTCTTCGCTCTTTGTCACCTGTCAGAAGATAATCCAGATCCTTGTTGAAGAAGAATTATGGTTGAATAGTTACCTGACCTGGTGGTCCTCCTAAGGGCAGTGGTTCATATACATTCGCAGAATTTGATGACCCTCAAGGAATTATGCAAATCGACTTATTTGACAGCCAGTTTATGGCATTCAACCATCTGATATTGAAGAAGAAAAAGGAAAAGAGAAGAAAGAATCGATGTTGTTCTTCATGAAAGGTTTAACAAGGTTGAATGTTTAGTTCGTTGACCCTTCCTAAATCAGCTATGCAGAGCTTCTTCTTTCCTTTTCGTCATGCAGAAAACCATTTGATGAATGACCAAATTATCTATACGTTCTTCCTTTTGAAGCTTGTTCTCCTTAGGATCTTTTTTATCGTTGTGGCGTATGTATTTGCCCAGTTATCTCTGGTTCCGGGAAATCATTCGGGGGAATGGTTCCATTCTGGTTAGGTTGTTAGCAGGTCTCTCGCTTTTGGAATCAGGCTTTAATATAAACCTCGTTAGTAGTCGACACCTTGGGAATGTGGGAGCGTTGTCATTGTCCCTCCATATCAGGTCATTCCCATCATCCTGCATTGGAATTGTCATCTGAAGATTGTATTCAGGAATGATCTGATTCGGGATTAGTTCTGTGCATCGAAGAGTCCAGCTCAGCATCTCTTGTGTCGTGATCTGCCATCCAGTTTGAGTGTTGAGGAGCTAATTGTTGTTTGGAAAGCAGATTTGCATCAGACTCCCGTGGGACTTCTTTGAGCTTTTCTCATCATTCTTTTTCTAGGAGGTTGAGCTGAACCAAAGGACCTGATTCGTGTTTTTTGATGATAATTACCCTGGTTATTGATTCCAGCTGAAGGGCTTTCATCATCATCATCGTCTTCTCATCATCACTATTATGTTTTCTCTTGTGGTCTTTAACCTTGTCTGCAACTTCTCTTATCATTGCTTCTTCATCTGTTATCAAAGCTTTATAAGAGCATGGTATAAATGGTAGTTGGCCGTAATTCTGTTGGCAGGACTTGTTTTATTCCATGTGATTGAAGAGGCCACTATTTAGATCAAATTCTTCAAGATCAACTTTATCAGTTGATCTGATGGAGTAAGTTGAATCTTGTTTCTCCTCACCTTGTTCCCTTTTGATTCTGATTATCTTCTTCGGACTCTTTTCAGATTCTTGATTCTGGATAGACTCTGGGCCAGGCAGCATAGAGTATTTCTCGATTAAATCTGTAGTGTGTCATTCTAGAACCTTAAGGAGAGCATCATCAAGTTTTATTCCTAGATATTTATCAATAGCTGTAGGAACTTGGGATCTAATTGAAGCCAAAACATCAGCAGAGTGATCAGTCTTCTTCACTTCAGACATCTCTTGCTCCAATCTTGCCACTCTTAGCTGAAGGGCGATGAATGGAGTGATTTTAGGGATAGATGTGGTGATTGTTGTAGCTTTTGTATTGATTGGAGGAGGTGTGACCAGTGAAGAAGGTTTCAGTAATGACGCTTTAGAATAACATGAAGTCACCTTTGTGAAGTGGAACAATCACACTGGACGGAGTTGAAAGTTACAGTCATGAATGACATGAATCAGGTATGGTGGAATCAGACTCTCCTCCTCTACTTTACAATTTTCTCCTGATCATCTTCGGATTTGGATTGTCATGAAGAAATTGATCCCAAAGTATCTAAAAGTGACATCGAGATTTTTCATGAAAGACATAGAACCAGAATGACCTTTCTTTCTGGCTTATCAATCGATGACATGTTCGTCTGTAATGAGCTTCAGGTCTTTTTACATGAACCTTTGGGTCTAGGCTGTTTGCGGGGAATTCATCACCATGTTGCTCATGGTTGGTCCAGCAAGAGACACATTAAATTTTTTCCGAGTGCTGATCCAGCCTGTCTTCGTTCATGGGCTCAGGGTCTGGTATCAAAAATCAGCCAGAGCCTAAATGTGCTTGATCAGGGTCTGATACAGGAATGCTTAACGCCTATGTTACGGTAGAACGATCTAATCACCTTAATCATTGTTACCTTTAGGAGCAGCAGAATTCCTGTATTCACTTTTCAGTTTCTTTCGTGAATCATAACGTTGATGAAGATTCATGGATCACTTTCTCTGATGTGTCATCATCGGGTTGAGAAGAGGGTCCAGTTGTCAAATCAGGAGGAGTTTGATCACGCCTAACAAGGATAAACTGATCATATTTCTTTCTTCTTATTATGACAGATTGAATCAAGGGGAATGAGCTACTTGTTCTTCATTAACAACGGACCTTTTCCCTTGGCCTAAACTTCATGCAGTTTGGAAGGTTGTTTCTGATACTGGGTCCCTGATCGTTTACTATACTCCTGCCTACAGGTGCCCGAACATGTGGCAGAAAGGCTGGAATCCAACTAATCTTGAAAAGCCTCTTCAGGTCAGCATCATCACCTTCTCCTTCTCCCTTTTCTTGATGTGTTTCCAAACTCAACTTCTTAGCTAGTTCGAGATCAGGATCATTACCTTCTTCTTGAGGAATAGATTCTTGTTGAGCTTCATCATCTTCGTCAACAAGTTGGAAAGTGGGCTTTCCCTTTCTAACTTTCTGTGGAAGCTTACGCTTGGAAGGTTTCTTTGTCGGAGGAGGAGCTGGCTTGGATTGTTTGACTGGTGTGGTGGTTGTGGGCTTTTTGGGTGTAGCACGCTTTGTTGCAGGTTGCACGCTTGCACTTTCTTGAGGGGTTTTCTTTGTATTCTCAGCAACCATTTCCAGATACTTGGGATAATAAGAGGATTGTTGAATGGCTTCAGTTATCAGGGGATCGGGAATTGCCATTCCAAACACTTCAACAGTCTCACCTTTTGGGACAAACTTGAGATTTCCTAATATAAAATCATCTCCAGTATGATGAACAGCAGAATCAGGACGTCGATGGATGTTGTTATTGCTTGCCAAGTAGTAGATTATCACCTTGGAAAACCGTCCATAAGGAATGAGGAGAGGAGTTACTTTCTTCTTTGGGTTCTTCAGACTGGCTTTGTGACTTGCTTTGTGTGAGAAAAATGTCTGGATCCCTTGAGTAAACTCTTCCCATAACAGCTCTGCATGATCAACATTAGTTTGAGTGACGATTCCCCACAGCATTTGCAGAACTGGGTGTCTGGGTTTGTCACTGCCAGAAGTCTTTCCTGTCAAGCACTGGTTGATTAAGGTTAGAATTGCCCTCCATGGTTGATACACATAATTCACCCGTATATTGGAGACAATTTCTACAGGTTCAGGATACCCCAGCTCATTAACAAAATCAATGACAATGTTACCAGACGGAGGTAACTCAAACGGATGAGCTGGGATGACAGGAGTAATTGCTAATGCCTTTCTGAGAAGATCAGCACTTAGATCGAACCATTGTTCATCAACTTGACAACTATAAACCCCAGTCTTCTCGTTATATTTCATTGTGTTCCAGAACTGTTGCAGGTAGATAGCAGGAACATTTGCTGAGGCAGTGAATGCTTGGAAGAAGTTGGTATTACTCAGGATGTCCACTGATATCTGAAAGATGGGGTTCTTTTGAATCTTTTGTGCGTTGAAAAGAAGGTTGCTTTTCCCGATTGTTAACCACTGAGAGCGAGGTACAATCTGCTCATCTGTTCTTGTCGGTGGATGATTGGGAACATTTTGTTCTGCCATTGTATTCTGCAAAGGAGTATTATCAAAGAAGACAAACATTGCAGAGAAACGATGTTAGAGAGAAAGTTAGCATTGATAAAAGTCATGTAACTGCACGATTGATTAACAACAGTGGTAACTCTGGTTTGATGAAAATCTACACATGATCGCACAGGATGCAGGATTATCCAACAGGATCAATTACTTGTTAACTAAGCCCGGATGGGAGTTTAGAAAAGCAACTGGGTCATTCGAAGGGGCCTTGTTAGATTATTGGGCTTAATGGGCCAAAATATGAAACTTAGCCCAAACCGCCGCCAGGCAGAATGCCAACTCGCCGTTAGGAGAATTGAGCAAACCGCCGCGAAAAGGGGCGGGTTGAATATAAAAAATTCGACCAAACCGCCGAGAGACGGCGGTTTACCTGTTGGAATAAAATAAAAGAAAAATTATGGCAACTCGCTGTTTAGACAACCCGCTGTTAGACAACCCGCCGTAAGGCAACTCGCTGTTAGTCAACCCGCTGTTAGTCAACCCGCTGTTAGTCAACCCGCTGTTAGGCAACCCGCCGTATGAACCAGCGGGTTGAGTAAGTTATTAAAGAATAATAAAATAATCAACTCGCCACCTAGAAACATAAGCAACTCGCCACTCGGACTGGAGGTTTCTTAAGATTCAAACCCCGCACCTCCTTTGTCTAACCTAATCACATCCTAAGGCATTCCGAGGGTATCCTACGCATAAGACACTCATTACTCCCTACCTTTTCTTTCTAAAAGGCAACCCGCCATTAAGAAACAAGGGCACATCATTCATTAATGTTTAGGATATAAATCCACACATCAAAATTTATTCATATATATCTTTTGAACAATTCCCAGCATCTAAAGCACACCTTACAACACTACCTTGGTTTTCTTATGTAAAACGACCCTAGATCTAATTTTTATACACTGTTTACTGTGTTTTCATTCGATTCCTTTGATATATACACAGAATAAATGATATAGATGAAGGTTCTATGATTACCTTTGCAAGAAACACTCGAAATCGGCGATTTGATGCTTTGTTCTTAGCGGCGAGTTGCGTGAAAGAGAAAGAGTTTGTTTTGATGTTGACCGATTTTTTGTAACATTTGACCAAATGGCAACTCGCCGCCCCTTTTATACTTCTAAGTTAGAACTTGGCAGATTTAGTCCCTTTGGTTTCCATCTTCCTTTAATTTTTGTTTTAAGTATTTCTAAGGCTTTTCTAAGATTAGGCAATTGGCCAACTTAGTCCCTATTGGTTAGTAAGGCAAGGAAACAACGAGCAAATGCTTTTTAAACCCTAAGCTTTACACCACTAGTTAACTTTGGACCTTTGAGTTAAAATTAATTAGCTCCCCTCCAAATATTAACCCATTAGAATACAACAAACATCTTATAATTACACTTTCATCGCATCCAACAGTCTTTTAGAACCCCTTAGATTTTTTCCATTTACTCTCCCCCTCAAACAACGACCCGTTTTCTATTGAAAGAGCTGTAGTCGTTGATTGAGAGGAAAAGATCAGGCGAAAAGCTCTTCCCTCACCATTGTTTTACAATACTCCCATAAAGCATGGATATAAAGTAATCCATGCCCAGACATTAAACCGGGTTGCAATTTGAAGTAATTGCAAGCCTTTTAGTAATTCCAAATGACTTAAAATATTTCCTAAGTATTTTATTAGACTTATTATTAAATAATTTTAAATAATAATATTTATTTTGAGAATTTTTTTTTGAACTATGTACAAAGGATACACGAAGGCATTTGGTTTACTCATCCTCTCCTTCTTGAAGACGTTTGAGAGTTTCAGGGGTCAAACTCTTCATGCCTAGGCGTGGAAGAAGAAATTCGAACCGTTCTCTTGGTAATGCTTTGGTGAGGATGTC
>BQNB010072277.1:0-30332 GCA_026074375.1 Tanacetum coccineum
TTTAAAAGTAATGTTTTTTATGTTATGTTTTAATTGAATAAAATTTAATTAAAGTTTATTTAAATTTTTTATTAAATTTTTTTTTTTAAAAATGCTATGGCACCAGAATTCTGGTGCCAAACCACTCCCACTGAATTCTGGTGCCATGACATTTCTGGTGCCATGGCATTTCTGGTGCCATGGCATTTCTGGTGCCAAACTCCATTTTGCTGACGTGTCACCACTTTTGGAGTTTGACACCAAAAGTTTGGCACCACGACTCCCTGTGCTCTTATAACTATATATATAATAGAGCAATACGCACGCCATGCACAATTTAGTAGTAAAAAAATCAAACCTCACGATTCCCAACTTCGGTTTTATATTAAAAATATACATTAAAAAAATTAACTTATAAAACACACCCTCATACTGCGAAAGTTACTAAACCGACATTGAACTTTTAACTATTTACGATTTTTTTATATAACAAACTCTATTTATCCAATATTGAAGACATATCTATCGATTTATTCATAAAAATTACCACTAAAAAGATCTTCGAATTGCGAATAAAACGAATCAAATATTGCAATGCTTCTGACATACAAACAATTTTATAAAAAATGTTGAATTTTAATATATATTTTTTAAAAATAAAAAAAAACTTTACGAAAATAGTCCTTGAGGTTATCGATGCGTTGCAAAACTAGTCCTTAATGACTAATCTTGCAACGGAACGCTAACCTCAAAGACTATTTCCGTAAAAAAATTCAAAAACAAGCAACGCGAATAATCTTTAGGGTTATCAGTCCGTTGCAAAGTTAGTCCGCGCGCTCCGCAGCGAAACGCAAGTTACAAACCTCGTTATTTATAAACTTAGGGTCCGTTTGTTTGGTGGTTTTTAGCATGGAGGAATGGTTTTAAAGAAAAATAAGTTGTTTGGTTTGAGTATATATGGGTTATGTAACAGTAATGGATACCCTCATTCATGGGATTTTACAAAACCCACCAATCACTTATGAATTTCTGACAAATTTCTACTTGTTGACCTTTTTCATCCATCACAATAAATGCAACAACTTGTGTATTCATATTTGTTGACGTATATCAAACCCAAATTCAAATTTTAATCCATAATAAAATCCATATCCAAATACTAATCCTAAACCTATCTATAAACCAAGGCCCTTAATTCAAAAAATATTTACAATCTAAAATTTGTCATCCAAATCATTTTCGTATCTTCCAAAAAGTGTGTGCCAAACTTAATCTTTGAAGTAGTAGAATATGAAACTGAAAAACACATCGGAGAAGTTAATAAAGAAAGGACAGTGACGGTGGGACAATCTAAACCCGACCCAACAAAATATAAACAAGGTAAATCAATTATCAATTAATATATATAAAAAATGTATGTTGTTTTTGATAATTGTGACACCCTTTTGTGCAAAGTGTTTGTGTTGATAGTTAGGTTGGATTTATAAGTGTTTGTTGGGTAGAATTTGATAGGTGCACACCATGTGTTTGTGAAAATGTGTGAAAGAAACTAGTCAGTTAAGTGCAATGTTTTAGCCATCCGTGTGGGGTGCGGAAAGTGTGGGCTTTTGCGAAATAGGTTCTAGGCTTAATCCCAATTCCCCATTGTTTTAGCGTCAAACAAATCAATATTTCCTTAGGTTCTGTCTTCGGGGAAGGGTTCCCGGGTTAGGGTTGTCTGTCGAACCAACCTTTTAAGAGTAAGGTTAGATTTTCGGGTCCATTTTGGAGATGATGCGCGTATTAGTATAGGAGACTGGGTGAGTGAAAAGTTTTGTATACCATGTTGATCATTCTGCTGCTTTAATGTTTTGTGTGGTGTCCTGATAGTTGATGCTTATTTTAAAAACAAAAGAGTAACGTTTTAGGCTAAATGTCGTTTTTTTTCTTAGTCAGAGTGATTCCAGCGAGTGCAAGCTAAAGATCTGACATGTTGCCGTGTTTGGGGGGTGTTTAGATTAGCTTATATTATGGGCTTATTGGGTTATTGAGATTTTGAAAAGCCGATAAGCACTTTTATGAGCTTATGAGATTATCAACCTTAGCTTATGGACTCATAAGCTGAACTTGATTAGCTAATAAGATGAAAAAAGCCGAGCTTATATGCTTTTCAGAATTTCAGTAAGCTGATAAGCCTGTAAAAAAAAAGTATTTTAACACCCCCCCCTCTCTTTCCCTCTTTTATTTGAGGAACATTTTCATGTGGCACTCATGCTCGCTCGCTTAGAACCATCATGTATGTTTTTGTTTGCGTAGCGATACGATACGTCTTATGAAGGTCTGCGGGACATGGAATGCAAGAATCAGCAGTTCTTTTTTAAAGATGGTACCAAGCTATACATTGAATATTGGATTTACTCTAAGTATGTTAATATGCAGATACAGATACACTTTCATCTAAGTGATACATTTTGCTTCTGCTCCTGTGTGTCATAGCGCCTGCACAACTTGAGGACATATTCCTGAGTATTCAATGGAGCTTGTGTGAGTTCTCTTACTGAGTTCAGTGAACGAAGAACTGCTTGAAGCTTTCTGATGGCTATGGTGAGGATTTATCATACTGCCCTTTGCTGCAAATTAAGATTATGGTAGAAATCATATAAGCTCATTCTACTACTTCAATTCTTGTATCTCAGGCCACTAGGATTGGTGACCGGTCTACAAGTGATGTTATTGCTAGATTAAGGACACCTGATGGCCGTGACGAGTGGATATACTGCCACTCCCATATTCTTATTGAAAAAAGCAAATATTTTGCGGATCGGTTATCTGAAACTTGGCCCACATGTCAAATCCTTGATTCTCGTAATTGTGTTGAGGTCTACTGTCAAGAACATGCTTTTGACCACCACATCACGGTCTTACGACACTTTTATAGCATCAAGTCTTCCGTATCTGACATGTGTCATGGTGTAAAAAATGCACTCGGCATTCTCCAAGTGGCAGTCGAGCTTGGTTGCCCAGAAATTATCGCCACCTGTGTAGACTATCTGGAAGCGTCTCCATGGGAGGAGGCTGAGGAGGAAGATATTTTAAAAATTATTCCCGGGTTGGGTTCTTTAGCAGAACCAATCCTTGCACGCCTCCAGCCTGTGAATCCGAATACAATAGTTAAGATTTTTCTCTCAGCCATTGTGTTTGCGACATCACTGCTGCCACCTACGATGGCTGATTTAAAAACCTCGGCCCAGGAACAAATTGAATACATGCTTACTGAAGATGATGATGCTCCATTGCTAATGGCTGATAAAGATATAAAATTAAAAGTGAGACAAAATTTTGAAGGGCTGTTAACAAGGTTTAATACGGTAGTGAATTCAGCTTGTGAAACAGGGGAAATGAATCAGTTTCATTGCTTTTTGGTAGACATGTCTTGGGCGTGCCAGATATTGACGAAATTGGAGTTATTAAAAGATTTCGTTGAGAATTGGATAGATGCTTCGGAAAACATAGTTAAGGCTGTTGACCGAGTAAGTCAACAACCTGAAATGGTGGAGACGAAGCTAAAGGTAATTGAGGTAACTTCTAAGGTTTTAGAGGCAATAGGATACGGTGGTGTGATTTTACCTACTGCAAAACGGCTCCATATGGTGAGAATTTGGCTTCCATTTGTGAGGATTTTGAAGCCTTCATTTGATTCTTTAACAAGTGATGAAAATGGATGTTCCGTAATTAAGATGGATAGTGATATATGGCAATCTTTGGAGTCTGCATTTGCTTCAATAATTCTTGCGTTACCATCTGGAGAACAGGCGGAGATTTTGAGTGAATGGTTACA
This sequence comes from Tanacetum coccineum, assembly GCA_026074375.1. Taxonomy (NCBI): domain Eukaryota; kingdom Viridiplantae; phylum Streptophyta; class Magnoliopsida; order Asterales; family Asteraceae; genus Tanacetum; species Tanacetum coccineum. The sequence continues at coordinate 3,797 of BQNB010072277.1, forward strand.
AAATAAGCATGTCCGGTATCCGGATCTTACAGAGGTATTTGAGGTGTGGTGCTATCGTTCCAAAGTTGCTAATAGAAGACTTGCACATATAACGAGCTCTAATGGTATGATAAAAATGCTATAACCCATGTAAGACAGCCTAAATCGATGTTGTATGTTATTATTTCATTATCATTTGTATGCTTATTACTTTGTTGTTGTATTAACCATGTACATCTTCAACTAATGATTTATATGAAATGAAAAATACATGACAAAATTAAATATCTTAAATTATTCATGTCTTGGAAGCTTATATTGATCAAATTATGTTTCTTTCAAAACATTGAATGCAGTATGCACGATACTAGTACCAAACAACAATGAGTCGGATAGGGTAAGTAAACCTAATAGAACTTTTTCTCTGAACCACTCATTGGTCGTAATATTAATGACTTGAACCGTTTGGTACACGGAACCTTGAGGGACACATTATTGAAGTTGTCGTGTTTCTTTGATATCTTTTTTGCCATAGGTGGAGCAGAGGACTCATCTAACTCGTCTAAATGCAGAAAATATGCGTAGGAAGAATAATCATGAACAAAACTATAATTATTAATATTGTTTTTGTATACCCCCCAATCCAAATATATATAAGCTAGTTTTACATACATACATACAATATGCATTCCAATCGATCTATGCATCTGCTGATACAAAATTAATATACAGTCCTCAAATCATTGAATGATTCGTGAAAAACCTAATCTGTATCTATATAAAGTATCCATCTTTATCTAGAGTAAATCTTGTTCTTATTGAATGATTTCATGATCTTGTTTAAGCAACAAAATCTGGCAAAGGTTGTGCAGCGAACCTTTTACGGTTTTGGATATTCATGGACTCGTACATGGCTGCTGAGTGTGAAGAAGATGGTGGATTCATGGCACCGTAATCATTCTCTTCCCCTAATTCTGCTCCTCTACCGAGCTGGATGTTTTGGTTAGGGAGGAAACTTTGGTGGGTCCCGGAAATTGATAAGTTTTCACAGTGTGGTAAACCTAAAGTTAAAGACACACCATTACCAGAGTACTGCTGTTGGAATTGGTCTGTAGTAAACCTTCCAATTTCACCAATTGGGTATCCACCGAGTCCGCCCATGAAGTCGGTTGGGTTGCTTCCGGTTAACGTGAAACCTTCGTTTTGGTTGGTTCTTGGTTTCTTGGGACTATATTGTGTGATTCCTTCCATTTCTAGGGATCCAATGAGGCTGAAGCCAGATGGGTTTTGGAAATTTATTCCGGTAGTGGTGGGAGATGTTGAGACACTGGTGGAAACCGACACTGACGGTGGAGGACGCATGAAAGAGTTCTCGGGTTTGGTTGTTCTGGGCGAAAGACTTTTCTCTTGTTTGGATGATGGGTTTTCTTCAATTTGATCATCTTTGCTCGTCTTATGATCTTCCAGCCCATTCTGTTCTTGCTCTTTGATTTCCTCCAGGTACATCTCCTCCACCATCGGCTTCCATAGCCGTACTCGAGCATTAATGAACCAATTTGAAACCTAAGGTTACAACGCAACATAATTAATTAAATTCGAAAAAAAGTATTCACAGGGAAATAACACAAACTCAAGTACTAATTACCTGACTCCTAGTAAGACCTGTTTGTTTTGCAAGCATATGTTTGTCTGAATCCTTTGGATACCTGAATTTGGATATCTCGTTAAACTTTAGAGTTCAGAAAATTAATTTAATTATTGTGAAGGTTTTGATCCTTACGGGTGAAGGAAGTGTTCAAAGAGCCAAGCACGAAGAACAGAAACAGAACGCTCAGGCAATCCTCTTTGGGGTCTCCAAGCATTGTGTTGGATCATTCCCAATTGCTGCAAAGCCCTCTGTTGTCGGAGCTGATTATCTACAAACTTCAGCCTTGATCCACTGCCTTCCCCCTTACCACCACCGCCCACATTTTCATCTTCTCCTAAGCTCCGGCTTGCAGCCTTAATCTGTCCCATAATAGCGTCTTTGAGGCACCTGAATTGCTTTGATATCGTCTGAAGAGCTAATGCTGTGTAAGTCTTTGCTGACCCGATCCCGGCTGCTTGTTCAAACCATGATATTACAATTTGCATCTGATGATGGTATTGTCTGTATCTTTGCTCCACCTTCAAAACCACAAATTTAAACACACAAAGTTATTTTTTTTACCAACATAAGTACAGAATACTGATTCAAAATAAGAACTTTTAAGGTTACTAGTTTAGTAATATCAAGAAAGCAATTGAAAACAACATGATGGTAACACTTTCTTGATAGGGACAATTTCTTTTGTAATTTTTGGATTGCAAGCTTTAATCTTTAATCGGTTTTACCTCATCAAGCATGTTAATAAGTTTTGCTTTCTTCATCTGAATTTCCTGTCTTTCTGCTGTAGTAAGTTCAGCTCCACCACCCGATTTACTCCCGCTTTCATGTCCTTCTCCAGTGACAGGTGGTGATGATCCACCATCACCGCTGCCGACAGTCTTGAGATTCTTGTTTAACTGATCAGAGTTTTTAACGGCTACTTTACCAACGTTCACCACTTCTTCAAGGATTTCTTGGGTTGCTTTCAAGTACTTAGAATTCAATAACATATTATGCATACCATTGACAGTATTAGAAACCCCGGATGCTGATGACGTGGATCCACCACCACCATCACCGGTGGGTGAAATAGGTATTCTGGCAGCATGGGACCCGTATCTTGATTGCTGAGAAGACAGACTCAAAGACAAACCTTGTTGAAAGGGAGTGACTTCACGTTGTGGCACCATTTCAACCTGACTATACATGTACTGGGCTCGTGGGATAAAGGCGTGTAGAGAAGATACATCATGTTGCGAATGGACTGACGACGGTGGTGAAGCTGATAACGGTATGCCGACAAATTGTTGAGTCTGGGAAGGATGTGGCTGTGAAGGCCCGTGTGACATAGTTCCGTGCTGATGCGGGTTATTGACTTGGTTACTTCCCGTGTTATTGGAATCAAGAAACGCGAAATTATTCCCTTGTGGATGAGGTGATTGTTGAGCATCCGGATAGTAAACGTATCCAGGATTCATCAGAACAAGTGTTTGCAACCCGTCTCCACCTTGAATCTCTGAATTTCCATTGTAGTAAGTCGACGCCATCCTTTCTATATCTTTTTTAGTACAAGTTTCTTCTTTCTGTAAACAAATATATTCCTTTATTATCGCGTAAAAGACACTTGTATCCACACAATTAGCCGATAATATATATACAAACAAATTTGGAAAAGAAAAACATTTTTTTACCTAAAGGCGAATTTTCTTCAACCCATACATACGCAACCGTAAAATAAATATCTTCTTGAATTATACTGCTAGATCAAAGCAAACAAACCTGCGACATAAACTCAAGAATGATCAATCATCATCAGATCGTATTAATGATTAAATGATTGGATTGATCATTTACCTGAAGCGAAGCTAGTAATATAGGTACGATGATTGTGCACGTGTTGCTTCATCATCATCACCATAATCATCAAACATCTGTAAACTCAAACATTAATACCCCAAGAATAAGTTTTTTCTTACAGTGACATCTCACAAACAACATAAGATACTTCAATTCATGCAATAGTACTACCTTGTATTTTGTGTGTCAGTGTTTGTGATAAAGAGATGAAAGAAAGTGAAGAGAGTTCAGATATATAGATACTCACATGTGTGTATATATATATGTCCTTATATGTATAGAAAGAAAAGGCTACAGTTGTGTAGTAATATTAAGTTTTTAACTATAGTCTTTTAATATTATGCAACTATATACAACTCAATACTATCCAAAAAGATAGGAAGAAACAATGAAATGTCTTAACTTTTGAAACAACAAAGATAAGTCATATCAAAGTTCATCATCAAGAAGTATAAAAAACAATATATAAAACTATTCAATTTGGCTTCGATGTTAATCAGATAGAGATAGATGCAGATATAGACGTAGATATAGATATATTCACCTGTTTTTTTTTCTTTTTCTCTAAGAGAATTATAAAACTTATAAGAATCTTGATTTGACAATCTTTTTCCAAATCATTTGATGCAGCTTTGATGATCAGATGATGATCACCTGAGTTACTAGTACTAGTACTCTTGAAATAAAGACTACTAAGACTTTTTAGTTTTTTAGAGAGAGAGTATATGTGTGTGTGATTAAGGTGTGAGAGATAGATAGAGTAGAAGTTGAAGTAGGAATAATATATTTATTTATAAAAAAGGAAAACAAAAGGGATTGGTGTACGTTGTTATATCAAAGTTGTGTCAGAGGATAAAAACAGCTGAAAAACGAGGAAACGTCTTCTTCGATCATCTGCTATAAACTTTTCTTACCTTTTTCTCTTTAATTAACTTTTTTTATTTTTCATTAGAGGAATCTTAATATAGTTTAAGAAAAAGATGATATGACGAAAAGGGTCGTCATATATTCTTGCAAAACGTTGATAACCTGCAAGCCGATTTGTATGTCATATGCATGTCTTGCTGCAAACACAATATATGAATGTTCAATGATGCGCTCAAGAGAGTATCTATGATTCTATAATCATTTTTTTTTGTTGCAAATTTATACTTTAATCCCTCCCCGTATATCTCTTTCGTCATCTTCATATCCTTGTGTCATGATCTTTTTGTTAATCGTCTATCTTTTTAGAAATGTTATTATATCATTTATCGATTATTTTTTGCACTTTGTTTGAGTTCATGATATGATAGTAGTATAGTACCGTTAGACATTTATGTCGAGTTGGTTAAGTAGAATTATTATATTAAATTAGTAATTAAGTGGGTTGATAACTATGCAGGGAAGGTCGTTGTGATTATAGCATGTAGGGTAATGAAAAGAGTTTCGTTGAGGGTCCTCTTGCGAAGTGAGAAACATCTTCTATCAAAAAAATCTTCTATGTCTAATTACATATTTGCATTTGGTAAGTAGTTGTTTTAGTCTCAATAATGGCAACAATAGTCTACAAATCAAAATCATCATTTATCTTCAATTAATGGTGGTAATAAACATAATAGATCATCAAAATTAAAATATTACCGTTAACTATTTGACTGGTTTTACTAATATGTGTGACGTGTCTGCAGAAACACGTGTTTAATCGATACACACCAACATAAAAGTTAAAATATTACCGTTAACATATGTAAGTGTGTATCAATTAAACACGTGTTTTTTATATGTCAAAAAATGATTTCATGAACACTAATTAAACATAAAAACTACTATGATCAAATAAGCTTTCTATTTCCATTGATCAAATCTTCTTTTTTTGAATACATACTAACATTTTGGGTCACATGCTAACAAAGCTTTTATCAGAAAGAAAAAGAAAAAAAAACTAGAACAATTGTAGCTTTCTAAAAAGATAAATGTGATGAACTCTTGACTAAATAAACTTACACATATAAAAATATTGGCTATCAAAAAGGAATATTACAAGAATATGAACATTTTATTATGTGATTATTTAATGGTAAGCTAGAAAAGAGATGATAATGATTATGATGTTGATAAGTGATAACATCACAATAAGGGTTGAGTAGAATGGTCATATTGTATTTTTCCTTGTTGATTTTTCTACATTATTTTTCTTTTGTTTACTTTTATTTATATCATTATATTTCTCATTTGGCAATTATGTGTGGTTGGCTTGAGGAGTTTGATGATAAAGCAGGGAACACTGGGCCAACCACCATAACACCCTTCTACTTTAATGCTATCAATTAAAATTCAACAAATTTCTTTTATTTTTAGGTATTTCTATTTTTTTAAAATAATAATGTGTGCGTGTATCTATTTTCATATATATTGGTTTTCAACTTTAGGCTTTACCTTGTTCACATGACTCTATATGTCAAAAGTTTAAGAAAATGTTGTTGTCATGGTTTTTTTACACACGCGCATATTTTATTAATATATTAATCTTTTTATTATGGGTACTTTTTTTTACTAGATCATTCAGAATCTATATTATCAACTCAATAGTTATAATCAACATTGGATCAAGCTAGCCCTAGTTTAAATGATGTTGTGATCAATATATCACTTTCATATGTAGTTGGTGAGACTCGAATGGTTTCGATCAGTTGTAATCCTTGTTGAGCCGAGTCTAGATGCTTTCGTGCGTCTGAAGAGTATACATTTAATTGATTAGGATCCTTTCATGTTTTATTTGAACATGAAAGGTCATCTTGAGTTTGTTGTAAAGAAAACTTAAATTTTTAATAAAATAAAAGTCCGGTATTTTTTTCACTGACAAAAAACTTAACACTACCTCTCACGTTCAAGTTAATGACATTTGTTTCTACAACTTTCATTGCAATTTTTTCTCTGCCTTTATACAGAAGAGATGTAGATTTGCTTTATACTCGCATGAAATCTATCAATAAATAAAATCTCGTATAGGAAGTGAAATGACGAAATCTACATGCACTATAGAGACAACGTACGTATGATAATAGTACTTTCTTCATTTTCGGTAAATTTGTCTGCGTATTAAGCTATAAACAGTACGTTGCACACTTTTTTTTTTTGAACAGCAGCTTTATTAAACGACTAGCAAGGAGCTAGAATTAGACAATTACAAGATACGGGTTTTTGAGCCAATCGATCCATTTGAACGAGGCTTTACATCTAAACTTACACCAATAATAAGAATTAGAAACAATGTTATCAAAAATCCTCGCCTGTGAAGGAGTATCCTTCTCGAAAAGAATCTTGTTACGGAACATCCAAACCGACCACCATAAACAATAGAAGATGCCTTCGAACACCGCTTTGAGATTTGCCTGAAGCCTAAGAGATACCAACCAAGTGTACCATTCCTCATAAGAAGAAACATCAACGTAATCCACATTCCACCAAGACGATATTTTCCGAGCCAACTGTCTAACCAAATTACATTGGAAAAAAATATGACAAGAAGATTCCGCCCCACTGTTACAAATAGGGCAAACTATCGAGTCAATTTCAATACCGCGACGAGATATATTCATTCTAGTGGGCAGGCCATCCATTTTTATTTTCCAAGCCATGATGTTCACCTTAAGAGGCACAGATTTAACCCATCTCGTAGCCGAGTGAATAACAGGAAAACAATTAGCATCAATCACTTGCCGAATAGACTTCACCGAAAACTCCCCTGAATTTTCAAGCGACCAAACGTACCTGTCAACAGCAGATGAGAGGGTAATCGTGCTAACCAACCTGGAGAGATTGTCGAGTTGAAATTCTTCCACACCACTTCTCGGATTCCGACGAAAGGAGTTAACTAAACTGTAATCAATCAGTTTCGTGTGAATAGTTACATTCTGATGCCTCTCCAACGCGTACAGACGAGGGAATACATCTTTCAGAACGCCTTCATTATGCCATTTGTCTTTCCAAAAACTAGTATTGTCTCCATTTCCTATCTTGATCCGAATATAATCAAATATGTTGACACCTTGATTCTGTAACTTCTTCACTTCCTGCACAATAGAGGTCCACGTAGATCGAAAACCCCTTCTCACATCAGTGATCAAACCCCCCTCAGGACCATGAATGGCCTTAATCACTCTAGACCATAACAAAGATTTATGTGCAAAAAATCGCCAAACCCATTTGCACATTAAGCCTCTATTAAGCGCATAAAGACTGGAAACCCCCAAACCCCCTCTTTCTTTAGCTGTGAGAACCTTGTTCCAATTCACCCATGATGCTTTTTTACTTCTAGGATCGTGACCATGGAAAAAATGACTCCGAATGGATTCCAGCAAATGGAGAACACTCGAAGGGACTTTATATATAGACATATGGAAGATCGGCGTCGATCCTAACACCGATTTAAGAAGAGTAAATCGACCACCAATAGATAACGTTTTTAACTTCCAATTCGACAAACGGGACTTGATTTTAACAATGACCTCTTTCCAAGCGTGCACTCTAGACATATTTTCACCAACTTTCGTACCTAAATAAAGGAAAGGAGTATTGAGAACAAGGCACCCAAGTTTAGAAGCCGCACTCTTAATTCTGTCAGCGTCCACGTGAATACCCATAATCTTGCTTTTGCACAAATTTATCCGAAGACCAGAGACACGATAAAAGCATTCCATCACATGAACAAGGGTGTCAATATTAGAATCATTCCATTGCCCAAGAAATATTGCATCATCCGCATAGAATAGATGTGAAATATTTAGCGATGAGCTAAGCTTAATACCAGTAAACATGCCCACGTCCACCACACGTTGAAACGATATATGTAAGCTTTCCATTACAAGGATAAATAAAAAAGGGGATAGCGGATCACCTTGCTTTAGACCTTTGTAGAATTGGAATTCCTCCGTAGGACTCCCATTGACAAGAATTGAGCCTTTAGACGAATTAAGGCAGTTTTGAATCCATCCTCTCCATTTGATACCAAAACCAAATTTTACCAATATATCATCCAAGAAATCCCATCGAACCGAATCGTATGCTTTCTCAAAGTCGACTTTGAAAATAAGGGATTGTTTTTTCCTCCTACGACACCATTGCATAATCTCATTAAGGATAAATGGACCGTCAAGGATTTGTCTCTCCGATATGAAAGCCGATTGAACCTCATTTACAATATCCCCAAGAACACCAACAAGACGATTAGTCAAAATTTTGGCGATAATCTTATATATACTCCCAATCAAGCTAATAGGGCGAAAATCCTTAACCATGTTGGCATCGGGATTCTTTGGGATCAAAGCAATAAACGTCGAATTACATCCCTTCGGGATTTCACCACATGTGAAAAAAACTTAATCGCCTCAAAAAACACAGTTTTCAATAGTTCGACCAAAAGTGTCGATAAAAAACAAATGTGGAAACCATCTGGGACCCGGGTGATTTGTCTGTTCCGCAATCCCACAACGCCCCTTTAGAACCTCTTCTTAGCAGCCATACACTAAGGTCTTTCTGCTGATCAGTCGAAGTGAATTCGTGAAAAGGCATATCATCTCCCCCCCCCCCCCCCCCCATGACGCATTTCGATCCCCGTCGGCTCTTCGTCAACAACCTGATTTTGAACCATGCTGAAAGAAATCCTGTTTCACCAGCCCCCCTTAGGCATTGTGTCAGCGCCACACGTTCATTTATCTTATACCCCGAATATTTCAATTGGCTCGTTTCTTGGTAAGGCAGCCATGAAAAAACTTCGTATTCTCATCTCCTTTCTACATACCATTTGAATTTAGCCTTTTGAGCTACTTCGAAGCTTGGGCGTTATTCACCTTGCTGTAATTTTACAAAATACAGAATCTCCAAAACGGTGTTAACAATCTCATCCGATCATTACCTTTGTAATATCATTCGCACACCCATCCCTATTATACCCCATTGTTATACCCACCCTTCACAATTTCCTCCATGACACTTAAGATAGATCCACCAGTACGTAGGTATTTCAAGACATCTTGAAATTTTCCTATGAAAACCTGTAGAAATTTGTTTTAACACCACACTATTCCTGTTATCTTCACGTTCAACCTGATGCAAGACTCCATTATCACATGTTAATGATTATCACTTATATTCTGGACTGATCTCCTTTGACTTTGAACCATTCTTTTCCACACTAGGAGTAAAACGAGAGGATATTTGAGGCTTGGGATTCTCATCATTGACCTCCGATTACATCAGTTTAACTTTTGTTTTTATTTAGATTGCGTATAAACCAAAAGGATCCTCCGACTGCCTCTCTTTCAGCATCAGAATTCTCAAAATTGTTTCAGGCACTCAGGATAGCACCATTATCCTCTCCATCAATATGTAAACCAGATCCGGACTGTTCACTGCTGATGAATTCTGTTCAGAATGATCACGCATCCTCTTCGTTTCGGGAGTACTCGGGTATCCATAAGCCGGTAGCTTCTTTAGCTCGAATCCAATGCACTTTTCCTTTAAAACCAATTTTTACAAGTTTTCACATATGTTGGAACATATCTTCGTGTGAATGATATCCTATTTGAATTGAAAAAACCCTCTCGGCATGGTCATCAACATCCAATAGTTCACCCCATTTGTAGCTATCTTTTTAAACGTTTTTTCTGACCAAAACTTAAAAGGGATTCCTTCAAACATCACCCAAGCATTTCTACCTTAGGAGTGAAGTATGAGACGCTTGACGTAACACCAAAAACCAAGACCCACGCCTAAATTGTCCGGAAATAGTTCTTTGGCCTTAGTGTTATCGAATTTAGGCTTTAAAACCCATAATTCTCCCATATAACGAACAAATATGTTATCAAAGAACCTTCGTTACACAGAACCTTCTTTTTTAAGGTTTATGATAGTGACCCATACATCTTTTACTTCTACCAATCAATCGCAATTAGATACATCCCTTGGAATTCAGACAAATCTCTCTTCCCCCCCCCCCCCCCCCCCCCCCCCCCCCCCCCCAGCTTGTGGACAGGAGAAGAATCCGTCTCCTTTAATAATAGTTCCTTTCAATTGTGTTAACAAAAGAGTTTTAGAATCAAAAAGTTCCTGGCCGCTTTGCTAGGATCCATAAAAAGTATTCTTACGAACCTCTGTTTCTTCTGTATTAGCAGTCTTGTATTTGTTCCCATTCTTTTGGTCCGATTGAATCCTTGCAATATTGGCATGGAGGTTTTGCAACGATTCAACCAAATCGTACATAAATTATTAACCAATCTCTCCACATTGAACACATTTATGAAGCGAACAAACCCAAATCGCTTGCCGTCTTTCAATCTCTTCATATGAATAAAAGAAGTCCACAATGTGTCCATATTGTTTACAGAATGAAACAGGTCTATTGGCTGAGACAGAATCAGGAAAATTCGAAACAAAATCGATGTTGATATCTTAGCAAACATCGTCCTCCTTCGATCTAAGACTCCCCATCAAATTTTTTATGTTTTTGGATTGGAAGGGGAGGTCTTTAAACCAAACGATTACAAGTGACAATCAATGGAGGTGATAATCTCGGGGATATGTGGTGGCCAAGGCATGCTTGGCCCAACGGGACAAATGCGTCCTCATTTGGGGAGATAACTCAGATCTAAATAACTAAACCCTAGATGAGAATCCCGCCTAACACGCTCGATATGAGAGTAATCAATCAATGATTAATCTCAATTTCAGGGGTTATAACAAGATTCAAACAAAAGAAAAGAAGGAATTCAGATCAAAGTTTCATTTGAAATTGGTGAGGAATTAAATTGGTGAGAGAAGAAGGGATCATCAAGATCATGATCTTATTTTTAATGCTTAAGGTTTTGTTGTTTGAAGTATTTTTTAAAGCTGTACGTTGCACACTTAATAAACGTTGGACGATTGATCCCAACAATCTCGTCTTACTTATACATTTTGGTAAAATTGCTAACAAGATTATGTTAGGCCACGAGAAACCGGAAACAAGTAAACTAAATGTGGATACACTATGTTACAAGAAATATAAGAATATTTTTGAATTTGTTACGAGTGATTCACGCAAACAAGCAAGTTATATAAGTGTAGATATTACAAGAAATATACCAACTTTTTCTAATTGATTTGGTACATCTGAAAGTAAAAAACTTATAAAGTGAATCTCCACTTACATCTCGTAATATTTTTTTTTTTAAGATTTAAGCAGACAATGATGTAGCTAACAGGGCTGCAAGTAATTCTAGGCAAGTAGCAACATTGCCAAGTTTTAGCTTGAATAATCGACCTTTAATACTTCAAACTCAGCCTGAGCTCGACTAACCCCTACATGTATACAAGCTTGTGCTCGATAATATTATCAATAGTTCGACACAGAGGGGTCTCGGAAGGGTGTGCAAGAAGTGCGGTCGCACAGGGCCTCCACTTAAACGGGGCCACATTTTTATTACTTTTTCATATAAATAAGTATAATATTAAACATATATGAGCCATACAATATAAGTTTATGTGTAACTTCTCTTTAATTTACAAAATGTAATGGGGCCTCTTTGTTGATATTGTCTAGGGCCACCGAAAACTACGAGACGGCTCTGGTTCGACATATCAGGTTACAGTCTCCATTTTCATATACTCCGTATTGTTTACGTGCACGTTTGATGATTTGACAAAATGTAATTTGTGAAAAACGAAAAGACAATGTGATTAGGATATATCACGACATATGTTGTAACAAATTCTATTTTACAGATTAGAGGTTGAAATGTTGAATCTTGCATTGTACCAATTATTGCGAGACATAAACAACTCTAATGGTTATAATGCTAACATTAAAAAGTGTTAGAAACGTATTAATTCAGTCTTATTACTTTAATAAAATATTTAGTCGAAATATTAGAAATAAATTATAGAATCATGTCGATCAATTTATGTTTGATAGGTCAGTCCAGCCTATATTCCAATTCCATTATTTTTATATTGTTGACCAAGTTATCATATTCTTTAGTCTTTACTCATTTTATCTTTACACATCAATGCAATATAACCAAAGTGTCACGTTCACATATTTACTTTTCAAAAAAAGCATGTCAAAGTCAAATTTCTGAAGTATTTAAAGGTCAACTATAATTACTTTGATCACATATTATTTTCATATGAACACGAATTGCAGACATATATTCTATAGTAATAGGAAGATTGTAAATTGGTAGGATGCTACATGAAGTCATGAACCAATATTCCAATGTATTAAATTACATCCAATATTCCAATGTACGTATTAAAACACACAAAAGTTACACTCTTCATTTTTGGTTCAGTCAGCATCGTGACCAAACGTAGCATAAATTGATAAATGCCGTGCAGGACTCTAGGGCGCTGTAACGGAGATCAAGCGTGAAAAAAAGATTTGTGTAACGGCCTCGGACGTTGCTTTGATCATGCACTACGTTCGACCTAATAAAAAGTACTTATACAAGTGTATTTACCATCAAGTAACATTTACTTTTATGTTTTGGATGCCAAAGTCTTGTGTATGCATTGTAATTTCATGTGGCCTAAAACCAGCTGAGAATCACTAGATCAACATCATCATATCACCATCTAATTCAAAAATATACTGCTATAGTAATTCACTATGCTATTATTGACTCATTTTGAATAAAATATTTTCACATGTTGTTATCAACTGCTTCTTGTCACAACAAAATGAGTCCAACCTTAAAGAAATAAGAGATTTGATACGTACGTAGCCAAAAAGTGTATTATCGGTTTTATACAATATAGTATTCACTCACTTACGTACGTATATCATGGATGATATCCTTTTCACCTTTTCGGATTTAATTATATAGTTTGTACATAAGTACATTAGCTAGTAGGGGACAAATGTACATGATATTTCTCGACAATGAGGTTTGTAGTAAACATTAAAAAATTACTGTATTTGTAACAGAATCAGGGTGGATCTCAGAGAGTCTCGTGACGCCAATAAATATTTGCGACGTAGTGTTAGTTCTTGTAAAAAATCTCAAATTTTTTGGAGACGCACCTTGTCAATGTGTTTACAGTCTTATTTAAAATATCGTAAAAGCGTCTAAATATAAATTAAAAGAAGAATGAGAATGTTAAGGACTAGAACCTGCTACTGAATGCGACTTGAAGATAAAATTCTTGGAATATGGACGAAAAGTTACACAGAAACCATACGCAACTGAACGAGGATATCTGCCAATTATTGTTTAGAATCATCAAAGATTGACCAAAGCCGATTAACGAGAAAAGCTGACAACATCTTTATTGCAAATGCTATCAAGATTTGGACCCATAAACGTTTTATCCATTCCAACTAAGTTTACCAGAGACTCTTTGTAGGGTAACTACAAGTCTACAACCATCTCTTATGTCACAATAAGCTAAGTAACTTACCCTTCTTGAAATTATTGTGTACAATTTTTTTAGCAGTCTTTTGGGGTCGTGGTTTTACCGAACCTAAACCGATAAAAACCGAAAAATCAAAATGTAAAACCGAATCCGAGTGAAAAGACAATGGTTCGGTTTTGTATTTTGGAAAAACCGGGGTTTACGGTTCTGTTTGGTTTTAGCATAAAAATCAATCTGAAAAAATTAAACCGACAAAATACATTTAATCTTAAAAAACACTATATACTAGATATTGTTTTTGAAGGTGTCATTTATAAGGCATAAACAATTTTTATGGATTTTTTTGTGGTGGTTAGTTTTTTTAATGCTATTATTGTGTCGATTTATAAGATTTAAACAATAATCTTATAGCATTTCGGTTTTGCTAAGGACAACCCTAAGGGTTGTGGTTAAGAGTATTTATTTTATTACAATTGTTGGTAAAAATAAAATTCAATCAATCAAAATCAAGTATCAATGGTATATTCACTGATTCCGGGATTGTCTTCACTTTTTTCGGGATTATCATCCAATCAAAATCATTCATAGTTTGTATTGTAATAAAATTTATTTGCTTAACGACAACCCTTAAGGCTGTTTTTAGCATTTCCCTTATCATTAATGCATGTTTCTTTATTGTTGTAATTAAAAAATGTATTAAAAATTCGGCCTAGATAGACCAAACATTGGTAAACCAAATAGAAATATCAAAACTAAAAATCTAAAAAAAAAACCGGTTTTATTATATAATAATATATAATTAATATAATATAAATAAAAACTATATAAATCAATTTTATTAATCCAAATTCATTTTTTGGTTGAAATTATTATATATTTATCTCAACATTTATATAACGTGTATGTCGTATACATGCGTTTACATGACAATATATTATTATATATGCGACAATGATTATATTAGGCTCAAATTGATTTGTGTAGATCGATAATAGCTTTCTCTAATCTCTCTTGTTAGATTCGACGTGATTTTTAGAATTAGGGTTTCGATTTCTAATCGATTTCTTGGTTCTAAGTAATTACCATTCATCTGATTTAGTGAGATCTAGGGTTTGTTATTCATTGTTATCTGCTAAATCCCTCTTTATTTGATTCGACGATAATCATTAGTTTTTTAGATCTCCCTTCAATCCAAAAAAGATCAATTTCTTCGGTTCGTTCATGGCATGGTGACAAAAGATCGAATTTTATCTAAGGAGATCTTACTGGAAGATTTTCCAAGATACGGTATATTGTTTACAGAAACTTCCCTGACATATACTATACCACGGACCTTTGGAATGTATGCACAGCTTATGGTAAGGTTGTCGATGTGTATATTCCTCTAAAGAGGTCCAAAACAGGTAAGAAATTTGCCTTCGTCCACTTTCTCAAGGTGGATAACATGGAGAGACTATGAAAATTTATTCCCATTGGATTGGGGGCGTTTATCTTTACATAAGCTGAAACCTGTAAGATTCCAAAAGAGAATCTATAGCTTCGTTTGTGCAGCCAGTAAAGTGAAGATTAATTTGGGTGACCCAGTGTTAAAAACTCTTTTCGGTCTGATTTGAAATCCATGATCATAAGGGCTTCTCCATCGTTTGATTCCCTCGCCAGCAATTGTGATGGGTGACTCTTGCATTTGTTGACATGACCCTCTCATGCTCCTTAAAGGGTAAAATTAAGGATATCAATGCCTTTAATCAAATATTTATGTTATTTTTTACTGACGAAGGCTTAGATAATGGTCAATATATTTATTTGGGGTGGATTTGATCCTTATTGAGGCATTTTCTTCTAATCATCAAAAGAGAAAATGCTCAATTCAATGATGGTGTTAGCTTCTTGGTTCTCAAGACTTATGCATTGGCTGATCCCATTTTTTTGTCAGTAGAAGACAGACTTGTGTGGATATCTTATATGAAGGACTTCCCATTTTAACAACTTGGAATAATAATGGCATATCGGAAAATTAATCTCCCAGTGGGGTACTTTGTCCTGAGGTCTACACAAACTACTAGATTCTTCACTTCTGCCAAGAAGATTTGTGTTTGTTACTAAATTCCATACCATAATAAACCCAAAGGAAACAAAATCATCGTAAAAAGGTAAAATTTACTATATAATAAGTGTTAAAGAACTTGAACATGGGCCCCTGATTTCC
This sequence comes from Tanacetum coccineum, assembly GCA_026074375.1. Taxonomy (NCBI): domain Eukaryota; kingdom Viridiplantae; phylum Streptophyta; class Magnoliopsida; order Asterales; family Asteraceae; genus Tanacetum; species Tanacetum coccineum. The sequence goes on from BQNB010072277.1 coordinate 19,840, forward strand.
AATAACGAATTTTGCGAAATCCATCCTCTGATGAGGAATCAATGGAGGACGAATAGTTTAACTCACAAAAAGTAAGATGAAATTGATCAAATATCAAGAATCTAGTTGTATAAATAAGGCAACGAGCAGCAAGCCCCTAAAACAGTACAGAATCGAAGATCCTTTGGAATTCATCTCAATACTCAAGTAAATAATCAAAAGGAGAAATCAAAGGAAAGATCCGGGAAAGGTTCCGATCCATCCTTTTCCTCCTGGATTCACTCCGAAAGGTGTTAATGAAACTATACAAGAAGTAGGAGAATGTAAGTGAATAACCAAGCCAATTCTAATTCATCACTGTAATAAGAAGACAGGATCAAATGGGAATGGGATCTAATAGATCGTTTTAAAACTAAAATCTGGTGGTTCAAATTATCTAGATGTTTGGAGGATCAATTGAAATAGGTCATGCTAATGGGAGTACAATAAGAAGAATGTTCTAAAAATATAGAAGCTATATGTTGATCCTCAAGGAGTTGACCATCGGTTTTACGATGAAACTTTATGTCCTTGAATATTCAAGGATTCTATGACATACGTCCAAGAAAGACTGGAATTCGGGAGTTAATTTAGAATAATAAAGTGAATGTTTGCTACTATTTAAGACAACTAATCATGAAAAACATAATCATTCTTGCCATCAAATCGTTATGGGCAATTTTAAATTACGCATTGTCTATAGCCCCCTTCTGATGGTGTTATTTGGTGGATCCCTTTTGTGTCTGGAATCCAAAATGTTTTCGCTAAAGAAAAGTGTTACTAGTATCTGAATCCTTTGGTACTGTCCGTGTACGTGGATTTCTTCCTTCCTTGAGAGCTAAAGTTTGTTATCAGTTAGCGCCTCAAGAATAACTCCCTAAATAAAAGCTTTGTGGGATTACATTAAGCATATAGTAATTGTGGGATGGAGAATTTAATCCATTCTAGGAGATTTCAAAGAAGTTAGATCGGAGAACGAGAGATTTTGGTTACTCTTTCAACGATATTGGTGCTTAAAGCCTTTAATCCACGTTATTTTCATCATCAAGCCTTATTGAATCATCTCTTGAAGGGTATTCTTTTACATGGCTCTAAAATATTGTTTTTTTCAAAAATGATAAATTGGATAGATTCTAAATTCCTGAAGGCTTGATCCTCAATTTTCCCTTCGCTTTGCTGCTATAAGTCTTGATAGGCGACCTCTCTGATCATATAAATAGGCCCAATCACTTTACGTAGAATCATCTGTTGATTATGGGCCTACGCCCAATTCGTGTGTTTCACTCTCTGGTTCACAAAGGAGACGGATATTGATAAACTTATTGCTGGATACTTGGAATAATTTATCTATCATGGAAACTAACAAGATTTCTCTTCTGAGAAAGAAGTTCAAGCTCTTAAGGCGATTATCAAAAACTGGAGTCGAGATGAGATGCTCAAGGCTTCTGCGGTGCGTCATTCAGCTCAGTCCCGGATATCAGAATTAGACAAGCATGATTGATAAAGGATTTAGTAACAACGAGATTATTAATGAAAGTATCTCCCTAATGTACAAGATAATTCATAGATCTTGGATAAGCGACACTTTTCTGATTTTAGCCCAAAATGGCCAAGATTCAAATGGTCTATCGAAGGTGAATGAAAATTCTAAGTAATTTTCACGGTATCATTTAATAAAAAAACAGTCTCAACTTGCTATTTGCGTGGTGTTCTGACAATGGAAGTGGATGAAGATCCTCCAAAGAGTGAAGAATGAATTTTCTTGAAACACATTCTAATTCCGCTTTTCTATGCCTACAGTCAGACTAATTAATCTTGATTCACAAATATGTTTCAAAAGATTTCTAAAGACCCCAGCAAAAGCGGTACCTTGAAAGTGATAGTCTCTGTTATTAAAGAAATTAAGAAGAGCGGTTTTGGGAGTGTGGCACTAATAATTCACCAGGGCCCGGAAGGTTTTTCCCCTTCGAATTTATTCGAAAATATTGGAACATCATCAGCATGATGTGGTTTTAATGGCTTGTCAAGGAATTATACTCTTCTAGTAAGTTTCCTCCTGGAAGGTAATTCACATTTATTACTCTTATTCCTAAATCCATTTGATGCAAAGATGGGATAGATTTTCGTACAATAAAGGCCTCATTTGTAGTTTTTTTTACAAGATCATTGCCAAGATCTTGTCCAATCGCCTATGCATTGTTATCCTGGATCTGATTAGTGACGTTCAAACTGCCTTTATTTCTAAACGTCAAATCCTGGATGGCCCTTTTATTCTTAACGAGCTTATTTCGTGGTGTAAGTATCATAAAATCAAAGCTATGATTTTTAAAGCTGATTTTGAAAAGGCCCTTACGATATCGGTAAGGATGTTATTATTTAACGTGTGTTCTAAATAACTTGTGGTTTGGTGTTAAATGAGAGGGTGGATTCAAGCGTGTCTTTCTTCGGCAATGGGATCGATTCTGGTTAATGGAAGTCCCTCATCAGAATTCAAATTTTATAAAGGTTTGAAGCAGGGAGATCCTCTTTCTCCTTTCCTCTTTATTTTGGTGATGGAAAGTTTGCACATTTCGTTCAACTAAATATCTTGAATTCCGGGCTCTACAAAGGTATATTCCGTATTGATGAGTCTTTAAGTTATCCCATCTCTTATGCGGATGAAGCTGTTTTCATAGGATAAAAGGGGATAAGTGCGAATGTCAACACTATAGTTAATATGCTTAAATGTTTTCTACTTGCGTCGGGGTCACAACATCAATATTCAAAAGAGTAAGATTCAAGGGCATTGGTAACTCCTCTCAAAAAAGAATGAGTAAAGTGGCTGCTAATGTCATTGGGGTTGTAACACGTTCACCTCGGCCATTTAACAATAATGTGGTGTTAAGGTCGTTACTTTCCTAGCTCTAGAAGTAACTTTTGGGACGAGGTTATTGCAAAACTTTCATCCCGTTTATCTAAGTTGAAAATAAAATTAGCTCTTCTATAGGTGGATCCGTTTTATTACTTGAAATAAAGCTGTCCTTAGCTCGCTAAACTTCCTATATACCTGATGTCCAATCTATAAACACCTGTTGGTGTTATACGTAAGATGGAGTCCATGTCGCAGAGATTCTTTAATGGTGCTAAGAATAAATGAGAATAAAATGGTCTATGATTGTTTGGGGAAAAAATAATGTTTTCAAGGAAAAAAAGGAGGGCTAGGTATTTCGAGTCTTCTTCCGCTCAAAGATCGTACTCTTTTATTTCAAATGGATATGAGGTTCAGGTCAAAGGATTCCTCTTTATGGAATAGGAGGACATTAAAGCTATGTTTGCAATGGTGGAGCTTTAGACAACACTGTAAGTTCGCGCCGTCTCTACTAACCTGGACTACTAATTGTTCCGTCGGAAAGGGGACATTTGTCACAAAGCAAAGGCATTAACTTGTTGTCCTCATTATTAAAAGAAAGTGGGAAATGGGTTGAAATACTTTATTTTGGGTTGACTCTTGGCTTACTATAAATAACCCTTAAGCAATTATAAAACCCGCAGTATGATTTGCTTTAGATTGCAATAAAAACTCTACGGTGGCAGAAAAATCAACAGCTAAGCTCTATTATCCACGTTCTTTTAGAAGACTTCCCTCGTAAAGTTTAGAAGAAGAAGCAATTCTTCAAACATCATCGAAGATTTAACGTCTGTCATACTCTCGGTCTCTTAATGATAGATGGATTTGGTCCCTCGATTCCTCGGGTGAATTCCTCGAATTAAATCTACTCGGCTTTCATAGATGACATCTTCTTCCTCGCGTTTGGTGCTCCCACTAATGGTTTCGGAAGTCCCAATTAAGATTAAATCATGGCATGGAAAGTGATTGTTGGAAAGCTCTCCAACAGGCTTCATTTGTCCTCTTCGGGTATTTGAAATTCCCTCTATCACTTGTTATCACTTGCCCTATTTTGCAGCTTGCATGGAGTCATGCTCTCATCTTTTTCTCTTGTTCTATGGCCCTGAACATAACTACCCCGAACTGGCTCGATTGTAGGAGTTTTGATTGCCCCGTATTTATTCTCAAACCGATGATTGGCTATGAAAATGTTTCACACTCTATCGTCTCTAAAATTTTTAAGGATATATTGATTAGGGGTCTTTTACGTTATGTGTTGGTGATATGGAATGTATCGAAACCAACATTGTTTGGGACTCATCTCAACCGCGTATGATATGGCTATTGATGAGATTGTTTTTACTTTACCTTTTACATGGTGCTGCCAATTAGGTGTAAAAACAATTTGATTGGATCTCTTGATGAAATTGTCCTAGATCCTTATCTTTGTAATTTTCCAAACGCCTTGCTAGTTTCTTAATAATAATTTATCCGTCTAAAAAAAAACTAAAAATCTAAAAAAAAACCGGTTTAAAATATTATATAAAATAATATTAATTAAATAATATAAATAAAAACTATATCAACTCAATTTATAATTAATCCAAATTCAATTTTTTCTTGTAAATAATTATATATTATCACCAACAGATTTATAAAACGTGTATACGTATATCATCATTTACATGACAATATTTATATATTCTTGCGATCAAAAAATGAATTATATTAATGTTATGATTTCATTATGCATGTGTGTGTGTCATTTGAGATAAACATTATTAGGCTCAAATTGACAAAAAAATAGAAAATAATAAATAATTTTCTACGTAAAACAAGTTTGTTGATATAAATTAGTCACGCTCAAATACAAATGATTATAAACCGAAAAAACCGAAACCGATAATAAACCGAAAAAAACGAACCGTCAAAAACCGAACGGTTTCGGTTTTTGGTTTTATAAAAACCGAATATTTCGGTTTTAACAAAAAACCGAACCAAACCGAACCGTGCACACCTCTAGTTTTCATATCTTTAACGATTAATTGTCGTCTAATCACAATAAGTCGTTAATAACAATGTAACGACAATCACTTGCTGAACAACAACCTTAAAGATTGTTGTTAGCACAATATTCATATCCTTTATATAATTTTCTTCAAAAAATTTAAATTGACGAAAAAACCTCAGCTTGACATTTTCACATAGGCGCACAAAGACTGATCACAAAGTTAATGACTTAAACATTGAACCTATCTTTATGCTTTGTTGAACCGGATCAGACCGAAAACCGACTCATACCGGATCGTGGCAATGTTCAAAGTTACAATAATCACATAATTTAGCAAATAAGATAACCATGGCAATGTTCAAAGTTACAAACGTCGGTCAAATGAATATTTGGCACGCCACCTTTACCGGCAAGGTTTCCCTCCGACCATGGTCCCGGAGCGTGGGCTCCACTCGCCACAGTACACGCGTCAATCACCAAGCACTCATTTAGAAATGACCCGCAAAAAGGAATCGAACCATGTGGGACCCACATGGACCCCAGTTTACACCAATCAATTAAACGATATCCACACCTAAATTCCACCATTCCAAATAAACATACAACTCTCGAAGCATCGATTACAAGTCATGCATTGCACTGGTTTTGGAAATAGTAAGTTTGATTTTGTAAAAAGTGATTACTTTTTTCTCAAAAACAAAATACTTTTTTGACTTTATTTAAGAAAAGCCGTGTAGGACGCAACTCCACGATTGAGAGGGTGGGTCCCACTTGGTCCCACGTGGCGCTTTCTTACACACAGCATAAAGTCAAGAAAATTGTCCAATCAATCATGAGCCGTGTGTCGATTATTAACTGGATAAAAAATGGTTTTTTTACCCTCTACGGTGTCGTATTGTCACCTACGTGTCAACTGCTTATTCATATTGTATGTGATCCTAGGGGGCCCCTCTTACTCAAATTTACAGTAATCCGTATATCTTTTGATAAAAAAAAACACAGTTTCAGAAATAAAATACGAATATTTTTTTCAAACTAATCAAATATTATTCACACCCACTAAGAATAAGATTACTCCAACCCTACCGTTTGGTCGGTCTCCACACGACCCGACCAAACTACCTAGCATTGTGACCGACTAAACCCACCTTGACCTTTTCATTTGTTTGGTCTGGGAGGAGACCAAGTGAATTGAGAAGAAACCAAACCATTTTGGGTGTTTGTATCAGTTATTTTTTTTGAAGTCTTATTTTTCTTATAAAAACCCTCTATTATTGTAATGTTTATTTTAATTAATGCAATTTTAATTTTTTGTTAAAAAAAGTGTCCGGTCACCTCTCTGGTCGGATTACAAGGGTTTGGTCACTGTTTGGTCTAAGAGAGAGAAAGCCGAGGTGACGCTGATATGGCGGTCACATTGTTTGGTCGGATTACTCTTAGTCTAATTAATTGATTGAGTTAAGAAGAAGATTATTATTTAAGACATGCCAAAATAAAAATAAAGACTAAAATCATGATACATACGGAGTATTACTTGTTCCGTGATTTGGCCAAATCATAGTCCTATGTGTTAAATTTTTAAAATTGCAATTGTGCTCCTAGTTAAAACTCTTGGTGGAAGGACAATTCTCGCCTAAACGATAATCTGCACATCAAATGCTCTATGAAGACGACGCATACATTCTCGAATTCTAAAAAATATTTTTTTGCTTGGTTAAATCACAAGATCGGTTTATGCAGTTTGCTCAACTATATATTATCTTCGTGTATCGATGTTTTATCAATAAGAAAGATTTTATGTTTATTCTCTGAGCTTTTATAGTTGTGTGTCATTATGTTCGTAATAACTGGGATAAATATGGCCTAACTCGATTGATGATGAACTCAAAAGGATTCTTCTTCATCAAATTTGAATCAAGGGTAGGGTTGGATGATGTTCTCGAGAATGGGCCATGGATGATTCGTAATAGTCCGCTTATTCTTAAGAAATGGACGATGAATACAAGGCTTTTCAAGGAAGAGTTAAACCGCATTCCGGTGTGGGTTAAATTACATGATGTGCCTATACAAGTTTTTTCGGAGGATGGGATTAGTCTCATTGCAACTCAAATTGGTAAGCCGATCATGCTTGATTCTTTTACTAGTTCAATGTGTACCGATTCTTGGGGACGGAGCAGTTTTGCACGTTGTTTGATTGAGGTTAGAGCTGATGCGACTTTGAAAGATAATGTTACTATAGCCATTCCTTTGCCTGGTGGTGAGGGTTTTACTAAGGAAACGATCCAAGTTGAGTACGGGTGGAAACCCCCTTGTTGTGATCATTGCAAGATCTTTGGTCATGTTTATGATCAATGCCCCAAGAATGTTACAGGTATTCCTACTGTTGATAAAATGAATAATGATGGTTTTCAAATGGTGGTCAACAAAAGAAAGAGTGGTAAAACAGGTTCTACTATTAATATTCGTAGTGGTGCTACAGCTGGTAAGGCTACTTGGCAGCCTATCAAACAGAAGTTTAGCTACGAGTCTAAGGCTCATGTAAATTTGCCTAAGAATGGAGCTCCTAAGGTTTCTATTTCTGCTAAAGATGATCATTCCAAGAAACCGCCTGTTACGAAGGGAGGTCTTCATGTTCCTACTAGCAAGCCTAGTGTCCCTACTTCTAACTCTTATGATGTTCTGAATGATATGGAGAGTGAAGAAGAGGGTGAAGTTGTCTATGATGAAACTGTTATTCTCAAAGATACAAGAACGAGAGCTAGCCCTTCTATGGCTCCTGATGAGTCTAATACTTGATTATCTTGTTTATGCCATGTTGGCATTTATTCTCTAGTTTTACTTTCTATAGTAGGTAGCTAGAGTTGTGAGTGTTTATGACTTGTCATAAACATAATTTTTAGGTGTCTATCAAGCTCTTTGCTTGAGGTTAATGTAATACTTCAGCAACATTCCATTTGTACTCAAACTTTTTCGGTTTTAATATACTTTACCCGGGTACCACATTACCAAAAAAATAATTATTGGAATGATATGTAGTTTTAGGAAATCCAACTTACTATTTTGTTCCTAATTGAAGGACAATTTAAATTTTCTAAAATATTTTAGTTAGTTGTAATTTAAAAGTGAACACTTATACAAAACTAAAAGATAGTTGGTGACGGAGATAGTATTAGGGTTAAAAAGGGTGCATAACATTTCTAAAGAGAGTTCGAAACATTTTATAAAAGTCATGACTATTTCTGCACTTTGAATATCATATTTAAGCCATGTGTTACTACTAACTATCGTCGTTTTGTTTTTAACTTTTTTTAACAGTGTGGTATCATTGATGGATTCACTAGTGCCTTGAATTATAGCGAGATTTTCACAAAGTGTCATATAAAGGTATCGACAATGAGTGGTAATAGAAGAAATAAATATTCGTGCGCGTGATTGATATAGGCAGGTAAACCAGCACCTTATCTATAATAGTATGTTGATTGCTTGATGTTTCAAAAAATGCATCACATCATTGTAAATGAAATAGCAGATAGTCTTAAAACATCATTTGCAAGTAATTTTCTTACATGAATTGTGTTCGCTGTTTACATGTACTAAGATTGGTTGCAATGCAGGGCACTATCACGCGCCACCAACCATAAACTCTCACGTCACACGTGACACAAGGCAAAAAGAGGAGAGAGTGGTGACCATTGTATCTAGCCTAACATTGTGGATAGAGTGGTTGTATATTACGACATGCGGTTAGATTTGATCTTTGATGTGTTAACATGAAAGGCTATTTGTTTAGCTCCCGACAATCGATTAGATATCTCTTGTTGAACAATTTTACAAGTTGTTTTACCAAAATGTATCGGTTGCTATCTTAAATCATATTTTGTAGTTTAGTTGATTGCTAGATGGAGACTATCCCATGGTCATTTCTCATTATATTTGAGGAGGAACAAAATCTATAAACCACAAATGGGTTAGACTTGTATCTAAGGTGTTCGTACTTATATAAATTTCTCTTGATCATAGCCATGGGACGACTCATTGGGAAGAAGTTAAAGAGTATGAAAACAGCGTCGAGAGTAGGTGGAGTGTAACGTGATCGATGTATTAATAATTGGTATCGATATATTATCAAAAGAGTTACGAACATCTCTACAAGTGTATTTGCAAGTTGCATAAATTATTGTAAGTCTTTAGTAAGGGGGCGGCTCAACTTTTTCGGAGGTCTAAAACGAAGCTGTAAAATAGGGCATTTTTATCAAAATTATTTGGTGAGAAATCGTTTATATAAAATTTATTTTTCTACGATTTAAAATCTTTGATTATTTTCTCGAAATTAATATAATATAATATTTCATTTTCAATTGATAAATGAGCTAATAAATTTAATCTTTCGCAGCACTTCCATATGAAGAAAGATAGGCTTAGCATGTTCCATCAATAGCACTTAACACATGCCGATTTTGGCGGACCGTTGTGACACTTTCGATCGTAGATAACTTTTAATTAACTTTAGTTTTGAAATATTTCTATCTATTATAGAAACTGTAACCGAAATAGTCAACATTATTCTATACACCATATAAGTTTAGATTTATAATTTGATTAAGTATATCAACGAGTGTAACTTTTCACATCTATAATTTCTCTCAAAACTCATAGTTTCAAAAATAAATCTATACGGTTAATATTGAAACAATTGTTATAATATGGCTTAAAGAACTTTTAAGGTTTAAACAACTGTCTTTTTTGCTTGTTATCATCTAGAAATTTTAAATTTTCAATGTTAAATAGTAAACTAAAAGTACCTTCATACGATTTAGATTGGTCAGATTTGCTTTTTAATAATGAAATAGATTGATCTGCAATGTATAAGAAATAATCGGTTCTAAAAGTCTCTTCGTCGGTTTTTATAATTTTACTGTCAACATCGTCATCATATTTTCTGTTTCTACTAATAGCTCGTTTTCCTTTCAAAATTTTGTTTCACATTCGTTTTTCTTTAGCGGAAACTAAAGCAACCTTAAAAACAACTTTTGATTGTAAAATGACACATTAGTAGATGAGCAAAAAATCAACGAGTGTAAGTATGTTAAAAAAAGTTGATTAATCAATGTAAGTTAAATGGTTGTTATCACATGGCTTAATTTAACCTTTACTTATTTTTCATGCAAAAATGAGTCTTTCATATACTTAATAAATTGTAAGCTTGAAAGTTAAAAAGTAGAAACAATATAGGCTCAGAACTTTGTTTATTTAACATTTATCGGATAATTGAGGTCTTGAATAATTTGATCTCTAAAAATAACAAAAAAATAAACATGTGACTAACTTTATACAAAAGAAGAAATTCATATATCCCCTAAAGTTCTTCCTTATTTCATATATACCCATTTATTTCATATATACCCAAGCAGACTCTAAAATTTCATATACATCCATTGTTGACGGTTATAAAAATTTGTGAACCTTGTGTTAATCACCCTTGTACATATAAAAGGTTCTAGAAAATTTAAGGCATTAAAAAATTAGGGCCTAAAGCCCTAAGGGGGTGTTTACTTTTCTCTTGTTGCCTTTTAATTGGGATGAAAGTGGGTCCGGAGT
>BQNB010072278.1:0-32493 GCA_026074375.1 Tanacetum coccineum
CTTTTTAGTATCTCTATAGTAGACGCCATTATGTTGTAACGATATCCATGAAGTTACACCTCGTGCTTCCGCCTTGGCGGGGTGTGACAACTCAAATCTACATCTAGTTTGGGTTTAGTAGCCAATGGTGTACTAATGGAGTGACAATTGTCCATATTATGCTTTTTCAAAATTTTGAATTTTTGAATTTTTTTTATATAAATCAAACCGCTGCTATTTCTTACAACTCGCTTCCTAAGATGAAATTCACCAAACCGCCGTGACTTAGTAACTCGCCGTCTTTTCCTTGTGATACGAGTAGTCTTTAACACGCTTTGGCTTCCTGCATTCCTTTGAATAGTGGCCAAATCCTTTGCAATTAAAGTACTGTATCCCTTCTGTTGCACTACCGGACTGCCTATAGTTTCCCTAGCTCCAGCAACTGTTATTGTCCTTTGATTCCCAAACTGCCCTGACTGATTGTCGTTGTTATACCTTGGTGTGGTATCTTCAGTCTTGTTCCTGGAGTTTGAAGAATTTTGAAGGTTGTTGTTGGTAGGTTTGTAGAGCCTTTTGAAATACTTTGCAAGTAGTTCCAAATTCTTTTGCATGTCCTTATCCCTCTGAGCTTGTTCAGGGTCACTGACTTCTAGAAACTGACTCAGATTGAGGTAATCTCTTTGCCCTTGTGTCTGGTAGATGCACTAGGTCTTGTGGAAGATGATGTTACATTAGATCGTTGAGGTTTTGGTGCTTGATAGTAATTATCTGAATATGGTTGAGCAGCCGCAAGAAGTGCTAATGGAATTCCAACTTTTGGCTAATCCTCTCAGACGTATATTAATAAACGTCATTTTTGATAACTGCTACATAACTATTAGAATGTCAAAAAAAGTTGTAATATGAAATTAGAGATGGTGTCTATTTCTTTTGATTGCTTTTGACCACCCGTCACAAATCGTGAACCATTTCTGGGGTTGAAGTTGTTAAAGAAATTGAACATTCACTTGCATTGTAGTAACTTGCAAGTTGTTCCTTGTCAACTCATTCATCAGTTTATAAAACCGTGAGTAATACGACTCCATTGATTCTCCATCTCAAGAAGTAAACTTCCCAAATTCCCAGAACAGATTGGTCTTTACATCTTGTACGTTCAATGATTCACCCTGTTGTAGCCTTTCAATGTCTATCCACCATTTTCATTCGCTTGTTTTACAAGAATCAACATGGAATAAGATTTCATCTCCTATACTAGTTTAAAAGCAAGAAAATGCTTGTTTTTCAGACAGATAAGTGTTTCTTTGTCTCTATAGTCAGTTTTGTAATATTGTTTCAATTGTGGTATGTTGTTGAAACTGCAGAACATCTTCGTTGCAGCAACAGCTTGAACTAGTACAGTAGATGGCACGTAGGGACCAGATAGTATGCTTTTTCCAGTCCCTCACCATTTGGTTTCGTGTCAATGTGACCGTAAGAAAACGTAATCTGCTTGTGAAATATCTTCCTGGTCCAACATTGGTGGATCTCATTTTGAACCCAGCTGCCATGATATTATTATGCATTTGACTATCTGGAGGATGTGTTGATGAGTTGAACATGATGAATGAATGATTATAATTATGAATTTAGGAAAGTTGATTGGATTCTTAAGTGGATTATGATGTGATTGTGATGTTGTGGTTATGTATCAATTCTCGTTCACAGGGATTTTTTACACTTCTATGATTAAAACCGAAAACTGATTTAACCAGGAAAATTTACAAAATCAATAGAAAACGTGAATGAATAATCGATAGTTTGTTAAGGTTTGTTTTCTTGTATATTAATGCAGTTATTTTTAAAGTCCTGTTGTGGTTTGGATTGGTTTATGGTTTTGATGATTTGTTTGGAATTCCGACGCAGTATGGTTTAAGAAAAAAAATAAATTTTACCTTAATACCAAAATCTAAATATTATGTCAAAATAAGTTAGAAAGGCTAGAAAAAAATTACATATTACTCAACTTTTTTTCCCGTAAAAAGTGTCAGCTAATCAAAGGTGTCTCGTCTGGATACTCTCTTTTTTTTTTAACAAAACAAACCGCCTCCTAATTTAGACCAAGGGACCGGCGTGTCCGAGAGGATTTAAAACGCGCGGTCAAAGCTCTGACGCGGGGGGTGGGGTGGGGTGTGGGGGGGGGTTTGTTACTACAACTCCGCCGTCATAGAGGTGACTTTTCAATGACAGATAATCTTAGGTAAGCGGCAAACCGGTTCACTGAGAACTATTAACAGTATAGCACGTAGGGAACGAGTAGATTAATCAAAACCTAGCGAAGAGCCGTTTTGCATTATTTTTTTAATACACTGCGATTTGATTAATAATTCACAGCACTGTTTGCTATTAAAATTAGACGGCGGGAGTTGTGTAAACAACAACGTCGCCGTGTATACTGGAATCTATACGTAGTGCATTATTCAATTACAACCGCTTATGGAGCAAGCTGATCTTTGAGTCTGAACATAGCGATCGCCGCGCGCTAAGATGGTATTGGTGTGGGCCTGCGGGGGAAACCGTGCGCGGGGTCAAATGATTTGAAAATGTGTGATGAGGGGGTGTCGGGTGAGGGAGGGCGAGTTAGTCAGAAGGGGTATGTATAGGGATCGTCAATAGAGGGTAGGGGAGAGAGTGAGGGGCGACGAGCGGGTGGGGCGGGGAGCGCTCTAAGACTGCTATGTCAACTATTTCATGTAGCTGAGGGCCTTAGCCGACTAGTATGAGAGCGGATGTTAGGTAGCACATAGGCGAGGGCGGCGCGGAAGTGAGAGTGGGTGGGAGCGAAGGACTGCGAGCTCTGAGCGTATGTGGTCGATAGGGTCTTGTGTGATTAAAATAATCAATCTCAGGCCATTGACTTAGCCAACCCTCCTGGTTGGATTCGTCATTCTGATATATCTATGGTGTTATACCCACTACAGGAAGTGTGTGAGTGGGGGAGGAGTTGCTTGTGTGTGTGTGTCCCCTCACGGTTACCGAAACCGTGCCGGGTGAGGGTAGGGATAGCACTTAGGACTGAATTGAGAGAAGGAATGGTGATACCCCAAATGAGGTAGGGTTCAAGCCAGCGACGCCAGCAGTGGATGGGGAGAAGGGCATGAGTCGAGGGATATAGCGGAGGATAAGGCTGGGAGGGTGATGGAGCAGAAGGATTAAATGTCTACGCACTGGTTCAGATATGTCGACAGCATGGAGGATTTATGCTGGGAGTGTGGTATGGGGATGGAAGATGCAGTACGGGGCATAGGGATAGCGGGGGTGGTGGTCATCGTATGTCTCTTCTTTACGAATGCCGCAAGCGTCAACTACGATTGCGGACTTCAGGCTGTTTTTAGTGCTTGTTTTTAGGATTACTATTATAACGCGTTGCAGCGCTGTGAGAGAGAATTACAAGGTGTCACGTAGTTGTAAAACTTACGGGCAACTCCTTGACCTCTTAACATTTATATCAAGAAAACAACACGAGCAACCAACAAAATAAACCCAAAAATAAATTTTGAGCCGTGGGGTATTTAAATGGGGCGCCCCCCCCCACAAAAAACCACGAATTTTGGTCCTTTTTAGCCACCAAATGGAATCACGAATCCACCCTTGATGCTCTTATCTAATTATAGGATTCCCGTAATCACATCCACTTCATATAACAAGCCATGAATCGAACAAGAAAAAGATAAGAGAAGTGAGTTGTTTTTGTAGAGAGAGAAAAAAGAGAGAGAGAGAGATGGGAGAGTTTTAGAAAAGGAAAAGATTTTATTTTTAACAACTAACTCTTTTCTAAATGCGTGCGCGCGCAGAGTTTATATTACCCATGTGTACAAGTGTACAATGCACAACATTTGAATATCTTTTCCCTCCTAAATCAAGTTACAACTTTCTAAAGCCCAATGTAAAAGTCAATAAAGCAAGAAAACAAAACTAGGTCATTTTACCTCCTAAATCACTTTAGTTTCTTACTACTATTTTAGCACAAGGTACAAACACTTAATGCATGACTTCTAAACCCTAAACCTAAACACTAAATCGTCCAAAAACCCTAATCTAAAACCCTAAACCCTAAACGAAACCATAAAACCCTAGTTTTATTTTAAACCAAAAACTAAACCCTAAACCTTAAACCTTAATTCTAAACCCTAATCTTAAATCCTCAACCTTAAGCTATCCTAAACCCTAACCTTAACTTGAATTAAAACCCTAAACCCTAAGCCAAAACCAAAAACCAACCCGGCACCCTTTAGTTTCATTTTAAACCCATTTTAAACCAAATTAGCTACCACCACACCTTGTCACCTCCTTGCTAGCTTGATTAGTACTTTAAGAAACAACCCAAGCACCTTACAAGCACCTCTATCACATCCCTTGGCCACTAAGTTTGTTTTGTCACCTCCTTGTCCCTTCTTATATGCCACGGCTACACCACCACCCCACACCTCATCATAGCTAGTTCTAGCTCTTCCTACTCACCCTATACTCTTCCTTAGTCATCACTTTACAGCCCTTGATCCCTACTCCAAGTATTCTTGGGAATCAAGGGGTTTTTGAACCCTATATAAGCCAAATCCAAGCAACCCTTTCAAACAAACCTCAAATCTTCATCACAAATACAAATGGAGTTCTAGCCTATCCAAGGAATAAGTATAAGGTCCCTAAGATCATAATAGAAGCCAAGAATCAAGAGAAGGAAGGTCTTGAATCCATATATAGGTATACGAACCCAAAAACCTCATTTCGACCCATTTTAGCTCAAGTAAGCTTATAATCTTGTTCAATAAGCTCATAATCTATTTTAGAATGTTCATAAGACTCCTAAGATCCTATATGAACCCTTGTTAAAGCTTTGAATCCTCAAACCCATGCGTTTTGGTTAAAATCCTAAAAATAACCGATTTTGATTTTCTAGCTAACGAATCATTTTTCTAAACTTTTGTTATGTTATAACATCTTATTTTAGCTTATTCTAATAATCCATCATCTGTAAAACTCTTTGGGATTTCAAAAATATCAAAATTATGAATTTTGGACTTGATTTGCAAATGTTTTCATGCATAGGGGTATATATCGTAACTTTCTAAAATTTATAACTAGAAGGGATGAAAATGTCATTATTCCAAATATATAACTATAAGGACCTATCTTGCCAAGTTTCAAAGTTAAAGGTTTAAATTACATATACTTTATATATAAAGAACTAAATTTGTAAAAGTTTATAAATCAAGGGTATTTATTGCCATTTTTGAAAACTTAAAAATATAAAATATAATATTTTTATATAAATTATAAAAATATATATTAATATTATAAGACTCGATTTTATTAAAACCCGATACATTTATCGCTATTAATCAACGATCGACGCATTATAAAACAATTATGTTATATAATTAACGTAATTTATCATCAACTAGCTTTTGAAGAAACTTAAAATCTTATCGTATCACGTTACTAGGGAATTTCATGTGAGGGGTTCCATTTGGGTATTTGTTTTGACGAGTTTGCTGGGTTTAGGATTTAAAGTGCCCTGACTCCTCAAACGATACTACATGGCCTCTGAATTATGATAGCCCGAACAGTGATACAATATTTCCATAAATTAATAAATCAAAGTAATACGTTAAACTTTATGAAGTTTTGAAACATAAACCATCCAACTAAGACTTGACATATTACCCCAGGTTACGTGACGAGGCCGTTACTTTCACTTGATATACTTTTGCCATCAATCAGATTTCCTTGTTCAGGTGAGTTCATAGCCTCGCATTTTAAATCTTCTAATGTTTTCATAAACCCATGAGGGGGAATACGAGTGTTTTTCCAACTGTATGCTATCCTGATATATTATTGCCTAAGTCCTTACTTTTGCCATTAAGACCCCACTATCATGATCCGTTAATTACTTTTTAGAGTAAGCGCAAATGCTGTGAATAGATCTATTTGGGACTGAACTCCCCCGTTGGTGTACCTATACTTTTTGGTAACCAAACGCACTTCATTTGAATCACTATGCGGGTGTTTGGCAAAGGCACCCGTTGGGGCAACTTCTTGTGATTATTGATTATCTCAAGGTCTCGGTGTCATGAGCTTAGGGCAATAATATTATTTTCTATAATAATTGTATTCATTGCAATTATTACACTTATGTGTGTATAACAACGTAACCCACTGTTGAACTTGTATTCAAACTGTTTAACATAAACCTATGAATTTTACTCAACCTTTGTGTTGACTTTTTAACATGTTTATCTCAAGTAACTGAGCATCTTATGGCACGGAGTGGTACAGACTTGAAGATGGCTAAACTGTTATCATTCAAACTTTATGTTTCTATATTTTGGGATCTCTCTTCTTGTAAAACTCTGATGAATAAATGAATGATAACTAAATTTTACAAAATGTCTCTTTACGAGTCGTTTTTTATGATTATGACTGTTGCACTATGAAATAATACCCCAGATTAGCTTCCGCTGCTATATTTGTCAAAATGGGGGTGTTATAGATTGGTATCAAGAGCCACGGTTATAGAGAACAAGGTTGAAACCTTAACTATAGCTACTTTTCTTTTTCTATCCAAAAAAGTCCTCCGTGCCACTACATTTCTGGAATAGTATGTAAAGTACATAACTATTATACTATTATATAAATAACTTATGTTATTTACCATTGGGTTGTTAACAGAGTGATGTCTTCTCCCCCCAATCTTGTAATCATGCTTTGTTTTGTTTTTTAACCTCGTCTTAATTTTCAATCAAAGGAATTTTGCAAATAATAAGTGTAGGGGAATTTATCCGGTTTTTGAACCAAGTTCAAGCATGTTAAATAATTTTATTAGATTAATTCGCGTCAGTTTCAAGTCATATGATTGAATTGTCAAAACTCAGGTTTTATGTAGCCATTTATTCAGGAATTAATTTATGGAATCAAGTGCAGGAAATTTTTCATCAAAAACAAAATTTTTGTTTTCACAGAACGTGGAGACGGCGTCACGATTTACACGCGACGCCGTCACCACGACACCTGTGACGGGGTCAGGATTTTCCTGACGGCGTCAAACGCCCAGGTCCAGAAAACTTAAAGTTTTTAATTATTTTTGAAAATGTAACTTGTACAACATTTATAATATGTACTATTCTTTTGTAAACATGCAAAACCATGAGATTAACAATTCTCTCATCCAATCTTTACTGCTTTATAGAGTCAACCCTAATTTCATATTGTATAACATTAAATCGCACATTTTATGCTTGGTATAGTTGTCTTTGTATTTGATTCCAGGTTATATTTGATGAGAAGAAGCTTGGAAGTTCTTAGGAAGTTTCATTGGACAATTATTGGATGACAATTTAACTAGTTATCGCATGTTTCTTCTCCATTATTGAGCAACCTAGGGGAGTACTAGTTTTTTTCCTTGTTTTCTTTTCCCTTTAATTCGTTTTTACGGGTATAGCTATAGAACAGTAGGGACAATGTTCAACTTAAGTGTAGGGGGAAAATAAGCCTTAGAAACTGTTCTTTCATTTGCCATTTGCTTTGTCCTTAAAATGATGGATAATATATCAAAACATAGCAAAAAGAGGTAATTTTGACCAAAATTTAAAATTTTTAATGACACATACCGACGAAAACTGAGTATTGTTAGTGTCTTATGGATAGGAATTTATATGAATAGCACAAAACCCTCAGAATTCCACCCCAAAAATGTAAGGTTCGCTTTTAGATCTTTAGGAATTCGTGTTGATCCCTTTTGAACAGATCTTACTTAGCTTGTTAAAGCTTAGTTATGTTAGATAAATCCAAAACAACTATAGTAGAAACTAAGATTGAGAATATCACAAACTATGCAGAAACTAGTTTGTAATACTAAAAAGAACAATAAAACAGTAAACAAACTTTTACTAAACTTCCAGCCTCAATATGAAATGGTCACTCTAAATAGTGATAGGGTTATAAAATAACCTTGAAGCTATGAATATCAAAGATGTACTCCTAACATTATGCCCTAGGACCTCCTTTTATACACCAAGGAGTCCTACAAGGCTTACAATACTTTCCTAACTTATCATGATCTTTTCTATAAACAAATGTAATCTCCTAAACAAATAAGTTATTACTCATATTTTCTTTACCAGCTAACTAATACTTATCTTCGTAAGGTATTCTTGTTCTCCAATCAATCTTTGATCTCATCTCTGTCAGCATAATCCTTCCAGCAGTAGTAATCATTCAGTAGTTTTAACTGAGCAGTAGTAACTCTAAGAATCATCTTGAAGTCTTTTAATCCTAACAATCCTCCCCTAAACTTGATGTTCATCTTCTGAATCTTCAAGTTTCTTCATTAAAAGTCTTCATCACTATCTGGAGAATGTATTTAAACACTTCATTGACCCTTTTCTTGCTTTGTCAGGAGCTTAAGTAGCTGATAGCACATCTCATTCCAATGATCAGCTTGAAGCTTTTTGTTCAGCATGTTTGAGATTGTTATTGGTGTAAGGGGATATCTTTTCTCAACCAACATAAAGATATGTAGATTTTTAAACCTTACAAAGTGCACTCCACATGTATCAAACAGCTTCCAAATACTCACTTTGTATCCCTGTAGATTTCTTCATACTTTACTTTTCATGTCAGGTTCAAACATTACCTTCATATCACCCTATAACACTCTTTCATATTTATCATCTGGCCTTGTATTACCATGTTTAGCTTTAACCAACTTCCAGAGGGTCTCCAAGTCTTCTCTATCAATATTCTGGAGCATCTTGATTATTGATAAGTATCTTTTTGAACTTCCATTAGCTCTTATCAATTGAAAGTATACAAACTTTCCTTTTTTGACAATCTTGTATTTAACAATCACTGAAGGTTTGGTGGCTAGAGGTATAGCATCAATTGCTACCTCATTATCTTTAACTATTTCAATATGTTTTTTCACCTATGCCTCCTCTTGATCATCATCTTTTTTAGTTTCTACATGCTCATCTATCTTCTGCTTTTTTGAGTTATCAGATTCAAGCTCATCCCCTGCTTTTTTAGAACTTCCTTCTGTTCTTGTCTCGCTGCTTTTCACTAACTCTGTATTCATGTCTATAAAAGTGTTTACCCTTTTCATCTCTTTTTCAAACATCTCTTGGATCTCATCATAACTTTTGCTCTTCAGCTGATTGTGTTTGTATCTAGCCAGGTTCTTCAAATAGGTAGACATTGTATGTCTCTTTTGTGCCTTATTCGGTGGCTTGCTCCTTTTCTCTTGAGCTTTTAATGCTGCAAAATGTTTCTTTCTCTTCTCCAAGAAATCTATAAATGATTTTGACTTTTCTTCAATACTCAACTGTTCTTGTTCTTCTGTTTGCATTTGTTAAGTGATTGATTCCCTTTACTATATATAATTATAAATAAATATATAAATATATAATAAGAATCAAAATCTCAATTGTAGTAAATCCAGAAGTATGATTCCCGGGTCGTTATCCCCAACGAGGAATGCAATTGAAAGTCGGTTGACGTTTTGATAATCGATGCTTGAATGGAACAAGATTATGATTGGTTTTCTAAAACTATGGGAAAAATAATGCAAACACTTAAAAACAATTAAGGCAAAACTATTTTAAATTAAAAACGCAAAACGGGAATCCTAAAAACGCGACTAAACACTAAGGCAAATATTAACCATAAAAATGCAAATTTAGTTTCTAAACCACTAAAATGACAAAAGAAAATTTTCTAAAAAAGATATATATTTTTTTGACTTTTTTTATAATTTTTTATGAATTAAAAACCTATTTAATCAATTAAAATTCTAGAAAATGACAAATTAATACCTAAAAATTTCAGAAAATGATTTTCTACTTTAGAAAAGTCTAAAATGTGATAAAAACTCAGAATAATATTTTTCACTACTTTTTATAATTAAAAACTAATTTCTAAATTTAAATTAAAAAGCTAAAAATGAAATTTAAAATATAAAAATGATAAAAATGATTTTAAACTTTGTAAACCTAAAACTATTTATTCTAAATCTAAAAACTATTTTTTTGTATTTTTTTGATTATTAAACTATTTTTAAATGATTTTCAAAATTTTACTCTTCGAAAAATGAATAAAAATAACAAATAAAGTTGGAAAAATATGAAAAATTGCAGAAAAGTCCTAAAAGTTGTAAAGATTCTAGGAAAAATAAGCCGGTTAAGCCAGCTTAACAAATAAGCCCTAAAAAGCTCAAAATAAGCTTCGAAGAGCTTATAACAAAAAGAAGTCAAAACGTGTATAAGTATATAGATAATGTAAAGATAAACGGAAAAGACCCAAGGGCACTAGTGGTAGTGAGTGTGTTGTGTAAAAACGTTTGGTGAGTAGGGTAGAGGTCCCGGGTTCGAGCCCTGCTCACCTGGGGCTTCCCCTAATCCCAAACGTTTTTGTTTTTGCCACTTTTTTTACAACTTTTTAGAAGACTTAAAAATAAGCAACTTTTACAAAATAAATTTTTATATAAGCCACAAATAAGCACAAAATTAAGCTGAAAAGGGACAGAATAAGCTTTTTTATACTAAGTGACTAATTACTAACTGTTAAGCTATTTGGGCACAAAATAAGCTAAGAAAACTCAAAATAAGCTAAGACAAATGAAAGGCTACATCTAAAAAGCATTTTTGAACAAAGATAAGCAACTAGAATAAGTTAGAATGACAGAATACTTAAAAAGCTATTAAACTTAAGATTTTTAAGCTAAAATGCAAATAAGCTTAAATAAGCTCTAGACTGAAGGAAATAAGCTAAAATGACTTTAAACTAACCTAATAAGCTATACTAAACCTAAATTAAGCAAATGAAATAAGCTAAGAGGCTCAAATAAGCAAATAAGCTATAAAGCTATAACTGACAATCAAAACAGCAAAGGGGGCACTTTTGAGCTTAAAAATAAGTCCCTAGAATGATCCTTATGGCTTAAGGGCTTATGTGCCCTTAAAGCTTGAACAATAAGCTTTAATAATCAGCAAATAAAATGGAGTTTGAAACAAAGATAAGCCAAGAAAAATGCTTATGAAAAAGCTGGTTTTCAAAATTTTTTACAAGACTTAACTTTTTTTATTTGAAAATTTCAACTTTTGAGCTTAAAAGAAATAAGTGCACAAACAGAACCTTATGGCAATAAAAGCTTCAAACAGATAGAATTTGGACCTCAAAGAACTTGTGACAAGAATCAAAAGGCATTTTGAAATTAAGGTATGGCCAGAAAATGGAAATGAAAAAGCAGTTTTTCAAATTTTCAAGACTTGGTGAACTTTGACAGAATTGACTAAAAACTCAACCACAATTGCACACTACACCGTAACCTATTCTACTGCATTAGAACTAAAGAGAGCACAAAATAAGACATTAAAATTGCCTTTAAAACAACAATCAAATACACACAGTTTAATCAATTTTCAAAATCCACAGTTTTAAAGAACATATAGCTCACCCCTTAAAACTTGTTTTTAAGCTTTAAAACTTAGAAAACAGACTCAATTATCTTTAAGAATGTTTGTTAAAGTGAGCAAAGTGACCCAGATAGTTTTTAAACCAAATTGACCCGTTTTGTATTCTTATCCCAAACACCCCTTTAGAAGTCTTAAAACCATTTTTAAGCTAACTTTCAAAGATTTAAGCAGAGGTTATAGAAAACAGATAACAAGAAATCAACAATAAGCAATAAGAAGCAATGAAAACACAATAATAAGCACTTAAACTAAGCATCAAGAATTAAGCAGACTTGTAAGCTACAATGGCAGTTTTTATGAAAATCATGAACAAATAAAGTTAAAACTACAAGACAGCTTAAATAAGTAACAAATAGTAATAATAAGCATAGATGAGCATTAATAAGCAATAAATAAGCATAAATAAGCACATAAACAGTAAACTGCAGGAAAAATAGAAACATGGAAAAATTACAAGAGTCCAAGCTTTTGTGAATGATTAAACACTACCAATCCATTATCGTAACACCTCCCATGAGGTTCTAACCCATGGCCATCTGAAATACACCATGCTCCAAGATTCTCCCAATATATTTTTTTTGATTTTTTTTTGAAATTTTCTTAAGTACTTTGTATTTAGGTTAAGACAGATTAATAATATGCTTGATTGAGAACTTAAAACAACTTTGAGACACTTTAAAACAATAAGTAAACACAGGAATTGAAACTTAGACTTTAAAACTTAAAAACTCAAATTTTCATTAACTTAAAAGGAAATTACAAGACTTGGAATTTTAAAAATACATTAAGTGAATAAGCTGAAAACTAAACTAGGTTTAAAAAAAACTTTTAAAAAACTAAATGCCCCAAGGGCTTACAATTAAGACCTATTTATACTAAGCCATTGAAGGTTCTAGATGTGTGCTTTCTTTATGAGAGCTCCTGCGGGTGTGTTTGTTGTGTGAGAGCCTTCAAAATCTCATCATAGCCATTGAAATTGAGTAGTGCCCAAGTCATATGATCATAGCCTTTCATTTCTTGTCTTGTTCTTTGGACGAATAGGGGGTTAGGGGATTGCCAAAGTGGCAATAAGCCCATGTGAGGAGGTATAAGGTTTGTATAGGGGTTGGTCGACATAGGGGAGAAGAAAGGGGAACAGTGTTTGGAGCATTTTGGCGGGTAGTGGAAGGGATGTACAGTGGTTTGATTTGCAGGGTGAATATTTGGTGGATTGGCAATTTTAGTCCCTTAATGTGTATAGTTGCATTGCATCCATCGTCCTTGTTCTTTGCAAGTTTGGTCCTTGAGGTTTGTAAATGGTGTGCACTGTTAGTCCATTTAAGGACTAACGGTGTTAATGGATAAAAAGGGGTAGGGTTAACAGGAGTTATAAGGGTTGTTGGGCTTGTTTGTTGGGCCGAGTATGCATAAATGAGGGACTTGGGCTTTTAAATGGCTTAAGGCTTATAAAGTTTGTAACATATAAGTGGGATGACCCGGGCCCACTAGGTGGGTACGGGTGGGCCCACTTTTAACAATTTAGGTTTTCGGGTTCGGTTTTCGATGCTTTTCCCAATGCCACTTCATGGGGTTGACTTTGACTTTGACTTTTTTGTTGACTTTGACTTTGTCTTTTTGACTTCTCACGGTCTTTCTATTCTCGTGCTCGGTTTTGTCGTTTTGGCTTCGATTTTGTCATTTTCTTAGATATCCATTACCTGCATAATACAAATGCAAAACATACAAATACAATGTATTTTTGGTACGTTTTTGGTCATTTAAGTCCGTTTTTAGTGGTAAACGGTATGTGTAATTAAGCACATACCAAAATCCCCCATACTAAGATATTGTCGTTTCCTCACGCAATGCTATAAGTAAACACTTAAGAAAACTAAGAATCTCGATCCCCCTCGACTAATTACCTCAAAAAGTAGCTAAGTGTTCGTAGAGGGGAATTAAAGAATCAATAGCTTCGAAAAGCCCCGTTTTTACCATTTTTAAAGATATACACTTATTCCTACACAAATTTTTGTATTTTTCTTTTTTTCTCAATTTTTTTAGCAACTAACTAACATATTTGACTTCCGTTATTTTCATAACTGTTAGGGATCATAGAACAAGATGCATTTCGATCCGAAAATGCCCCAAAAAGGATAAATTCATCGTCCCCGACTTTTCACTCGTCCCAAACCAAGCTTAAAACGAAATCACCGTTAAATATCAATTAAGATGCTAACACTACTCATATTTGCAACTTGTAAACTTTTCACTCCCGACAATTATTATATCTTAGGTGAATGTGCCATTTTGAATTTCAACCATGGATCAACGTTTTGCAAAATTCTATGTTTCACGTTCCACCCGAGAATAATGAGTTTGAAGGCGAGATCATCCCATGTAGCGACTTTCGTCTCGGCACATCCCAACCTTGCGGCTAAGTGACCAGGCTTTTGACACCCCACAGAGACTAGTATCGGGACTCACGGACCTTAGGTTTCAAAAACTCTTAGGTTTCCCGTATATACATAGCTTATTTAAGAAAACTTAAAATGAAATAGTCAAAGTTCAAAAGCATATTTAAATTTAACAAAAAAAGATCTTACATTTATTAATTCACACTTAATATTTAAACATAACATTGATGCAATTGTAACCCTCGACCTTTTAGAAGGCTGCAACATCGGTTGTGAGCCGGCAAGATGCAGCAAACTTTTATCAGTCTCGGATTTTTATTCTTACTATGGGCTTTCTTTAGAAGACTACCACATCGGTTGTGAGCCGGCAAGAGGTAGTAAACTTTTATCAGCCCACAGTTTATGTTTATTATTCATTCTTTTTCATTTTTTTCCATTTTACTTTATTTCACGATATAGAGAAAAAATTTAAGGTATAAAATGTTGAACAAAGACATAAAATCATTGCTAATAACTACATAAAAAAAAAATTTGTTGTATTTAATTTAATTTCAAAAAATAGCACGTATTATTAGTCCGATTAAGAGCTCATGGGAGAAAAAGCCACAAATTACACACATGAGCTTTTAAGATTTCCAAATAATCCTTGTTTAGCCATCCAAACTCATACTTAACCTATCAATTTTTCGTTCTTCGCGAAATATTCTGCGAACGCTTAGTCCTAAAGTTTAAGGAACAAGCTAGAGCTCACACGCTCGATTGAGGTCAAATTTTTATTCTATTCTAAGATCTACCACAGGAAAAGTCAAAATTATGACAAAACACTTATTTTATTTTTGAAAATTTTTTCATTTTTTTGAAATTTTGGTGGTAAAAACGGGATTACGTGAAAACAACGACTGCAAGCATAATCAAATCAATAGATCCCCCCATACTAGATTTAAACATTGCCCTCAATGATTTTAGAAGGGTCTCTACGTCACTCTAAGCCGTTTATTAAGTATGCTTAAAGATAGACGTTAGTCGATTAGATTAGGATATTGAATTTTCCAAATGAAGCTGAGGATTTGAAGCTCTTGTGATCGAAGGACAAAACCGTGAGCACGAGTGGCTTCAAAAATCCAGGACAATCACAAAAACACAAACAAACGAGAATGGAAAAGGCACACCTCTTTACAACAAAAAAACACTTATTCAATGCTACATAATATTACTAGGATAAGCATGGGTTGCCTCCTATGAAGCAACTTGTTAGGTCACAAACTTGACCCAATTCCCCGAATTCATTTGGTCCTTGGGGAAGGTTTTGGAAAGATTCCTGGAAACAACCATTTGTGGTAACGTCCCTCCAAAGTAGTGTTTAAGTAATGATCGTTCACCTTGAAGTTGGCACGAGTTTTGGGATAACTCGACATGCCATATGGAAAGACATGGCAATGGTGAATGGTCGGATCTAACGTATTTTAACTTGCTCGAGAAAATCTCAATCTAGAGTTAAAGAGATAGGACTTGATCACCAACGTTGAAAACGGCAGTTTTTGATCTTGAGTCCTGATCCTCTTTGTTTTCTCTTGTAGATCAAGAGAGTTTTCTCGATCTCATAGCATGATCACGAAGTTTATTTAGTTCATTGATTTGAACTGTTACTATGATCCACCCGCGTCATCTCAAGGTCAAAGTTTGCATGCTTCAAGGCCCAATAGGCTTGTGCTCGAGCTCGATCGGTAGATGACATGCCTTTCCGTACACGAGCTTGTATGGAGTACACCCGATGGGTGTTTTGTAAGCGGTACGGAAGGCCCAAAGTGCGTCATCTATTTATCCGACCAAGAGGCACGGTTCTCGCCTATGGTCCTTTCAAGAATTTCGTTTCAAGCGTATGAGTGGAAAAAATTGGATACCTTTAACTGCCCATAATTTGTTTATGGTGATACGCGGTGGAGAGACGGTAAGTAACTCCGTATTTAAGCATGACCTTTTCAAACTGGTCATTGCAAAAATGGGTTCCGCGATCACTTATGATAGCACGAGGGGCACCAAATCGGGCGAAGAGAGATTTAAGAAATTTGCAAACAACTCGGGCGTCGTTGGTGGGGAGCGCTTTTGCTTTGACCCATTTTGACAAGTAATCGATGGCCACGAGTATATATTTTTTATCCCGGTCCCCAATCGTGAAGACGGGAACGCCCCATGAAATGAGATGCCCCATACGTCAAAGATTTCGCAAACTTAGATGGAATTTTGAGGCATTTCATCACGTTGCGAAATTTTTCCTTGACGTTGACAAGTGTCACATCGGGTGACCAAGTCATGGGCATCTCGTAAATATTGTGTGCAATAAATCCTAATGTCAAAAACCTTTTGGCGGTGTAGTTTGACCACCAGTAAATTCCCCCCTGGTCCATATGGCAAACCTATGAGGATATCAATAGCTTCTTGGCCCGCAACACACCGCCGGATCACTTGATCCGCACATATTTTGAACAAATAGGGGTCGTCCCAAAAGTAGTGTTTAACATCCTTGAAAAACTTATTCTTTTACTGGGACGACATCCCTTTAACAATGAAATTCCCCGCAATTGTAATTTGACAAAATCAGCAAACCACGGGGAATTGAGTCACCACGAAAAGTCACTCATAATAGAGTGTCTCGAGCACATTTTCATAAGGCGATTTTTCTAATTCGGGAAATGGATCGTCACGTGAGAAAATCTCGGCTCCTTTGTGTCCAATTACTGTTTAATTTGAACCATTGAAGAAGGAGACCCACCTGAGCAATCTCGCCTTGGCAATTCTTTTAGCAAGCAGATATTTAATGGCGGAGTAGATCCGTATACACTATGCTTTTGTTCAAAGATGAGGTAAGACCCGATAGGATTTATCAAATGCATACACCAAGGCTAACATGTCATTCTTCTCGTTGGTGTAATGCAATCTTGCCTCGTTCATTGTTTAACTAGCATATGTAAGGCCTAAAGTGTTTTTCATGACGTTGCCGCCAAAACCGCACTATGGGCAAAGTCTGCTGCATCACACATAAGCTCAAAGGGTAAGTCCTAATCGTGGCAATCAAGATTGACTTCGTAAGTTTTATTCTTTAAACGTATCAAAACTTTTGAATACATCCATCGAGAAGATGAACGGAGTATTTTTCTCAAGAAGATGAGTCATCGGTCGGGAAATTTTGGAAAAATCCTTAATGAACCGTCGGTAGAAACCGACATGACCGAGAAAACTCCGCAGGCGCCTTGACGGTGTTCGAATTGAGGTAACTTAGTCAGATCACATCGACTTTTTTTTGGCCCCCTTTTTTTATTACTGACCTCAATCCCATTTTTGGAAATCTTATGGCCAAGGACAATACCTTCCTTAACCATAAAATGACTCTTTTCCCAATTTAGACAAAGATTGGTGTCTTCACACCTTTTGAGCATCTTGTCCACACGAGAGAGGCAATTTCCGAATGAATTCCCAAAGACCGAGAAGTCGTCCATGAAGACTTCCATCGTTTTTTCGATCATATCATGAAAGATAGCCATCATACACCTTTGGAACGTGCCTGGTGCCCTAGTATAAGCCGAAAGGCACGACGGTAGGCGAACGTTCCATAAGGACACGTGAATGTGGTCTTTTCTTGATCATGAGGGTCGATGGGAATTTGAAAGTAACCCGAGAAACCATCGAGAAAACAATAGTACTCGTTTCCCGCTAATCTCTCGAGCATTTGATCCATAAATGGTAGTGGAAAGTGGTCTTTATGGGTGGCTTCATTTAACTTTCGGTAGTCAATGCATACACGCCATCCCGTAACCAATCGAGTAGGAATTAACTCGTTTTCATCATTTTCAACAACGGTAAAGCCACCTTTTTTCGGTACGCAATGTACGGGGCTTACCCAAGGACTATCCGAGATCGGGTAAATTAATCCGGCGTCAAGAAGTTTTTCAACCTCCTTTTTGATGACATCGTGGATTTTTGGATTCACCCGTCTTTGGTGTTGAACTGCCGGTTTGTAGTCCTCTTCCATAAGAATCTTGTGAGTACAAAATTCCAGGTTAATACCCTTAATGTCGGAGAGTTTCCAAGCAATGGCTCGCTTGTGTGACTTCAAAACCTTTATGAGAGCGGGTTTTTCCTCGACACTCAAGTCTTTAGCAATTATGACGGGTAACTTGTCGTCACCTTCCAAAAGCCATACTCAAGATGAGGGTAAGTCCTTGAGTTCGACTTGAGAGTTTCATACAATTGAAGATTATATATCTAGTTTTTAAGCTTCACACACTATAAGTTCTTTTCGAATATTCAGGCAAATAATTTCCTTAAGTAGGAGGGGGTAATGATGATCAACATTGAAGAAATGCTTCAAGAAGAGAATGTCCCACCACACGGGATCATAATAAGAGTGATCAACTTCCGGTGACAGTTGGTCAATCTTCAAGAGCGAGGAAAGCATCGACCTTCCCGAAAAGAAAATCACTATCCCCGAAGGGAGTGAGAGAGAAGAAGAGGTAAAACGATTGGGTCCATAATAAGGAGTAGGATTGCCTAATCGCGAACACAACGGAGAAACCGAGACTCTTGAGAATACTCCACACAAGCCAATTTCAATGACGTAGATTCGGATAACCGAATATCAGCATAATAGAGGAGTATCATCGAAGTTTGATCAAGAGTGAATGTTACGACATCTTTTCAACACGAAGAGTTAGATTCTCCTTGTAAACCATCATCAAAGGCACGTTCGGTCTTTAAAGAATGATCTCCCAAAGAATAGGGGAACTCGGGATCGGCAAACAAAATCTACGACTTCAAAGTCGGCCGGAATACAAACTTTCCTACTTTTACGAGACACTTCGCGATACCGATCGTTGGGGTAAACGAACGGTGTCCGAGAGTTTGAAAGAGTCATACAAGTTGGAGTGACGTTCCGAAAGAGAAATATTTTCCACACGGATAATGTCATGGCGATTGAATGCAACGCCAAGATCGGCCAAGGCTAAGCATTCATTCATTCCGGGAAAATCACACGGGATTAGAAATTTGTCAGGGTCTCTAAGTTTTCGGGTAACTTTTTGAGGAGAACCGCCAAGCAATGCTCATTCAACGGAGTTCTAGCCAATTCAAACAATTTTTCCTTGTTACTGATCAAACTCTTAAGTGTCGAGGCAAATTTAGGCATGAGAATTAAAGCATCTGCGAAGCTAATGTCGAAATGCAAATCTTGAAAGATTTGGTAAAATTTCTCATTAGAATGTAGCTTTTTCCTACGTATCTTTGTTCATTAAGCTATGATGGATATGGATTGATGGTTTAGGCGTAGCATCGGAGCACAAACGGAGCAACAACGGCTCAGAATTTAGTACTATACTGGTGAACTTGGACAACCGGGAGTTTGATGCTTGGTACTTCCCGTTATTAGTAGGAGCACCGTTCCTTTTGTTTACCAATGTTTTCACGTTCCACTACTTTAGGAGGAGAAGAAGAAGTAGGAATCGTGGGTCCTTGATAAGAAACTCAACTATCGGGTAGATGAATGCTTAAGTCACTTTTTGGTTAGCAACGTGTTGCAGGGAAGAGAACCTGAGCCCAAAGTAGAGGCGGGTATTGGTAATTCATGAACATGTAAGACAGGTCCGTTAAATTGGTACTTTGATTTTGCATGTTTTGGGTTTGGTTTTCATATTTCTCATAACCGCCATCATTAGCTTTGATGTAGGTTTTGAAAATCACTTTTTCGACACACCTTGTGTTTGTGGAGCCGGAGCTTGTAGGGTGGAGCATAGAGATCCGGGGGATGATTAATCGAGGTCGATAAATTTGGGCCTTGGTTGTAATTATCCCTCCCCGGTTTTGCTGTAACGATTTTTGTTATTTTCCCTGGTTTTGGTTGAACGGGATGAAAACCTGAGGTCGAATTTTATTAGCAATCTGGGCTCGGTAACGTATTTCCCCCTTGATTGAATTACCCGCGTCAGCATGATAACGGATCTAGAATATTGTCACGATTAAACTTGCCTATCGTTGGCGGGACAACTTCGGTAAGAATGAGCCCACCGCAAGTTAACACAATTTTTCCTCGGACCGCTTTTACGGGAGCGGGAGCTTGAGATTGGTTTTTCTTATCGAGAAGTAAGGCTTTCACCATATCTTTAAGTTCGGCAACATCGGGAGAAATACCGGGGGTAGAATTGCTCGTACTCAGTTTGGCAACAACCTGTTTGTTATGTGAATTACGAACTTTAGATTTGCTCTCAATGATTCTTAGGCAATCACGAGGCATTTTATCCAAAAAGTTACCACCCTCGGACGGAAATTCAACGAATCTGAATCATTAGAGTTCAAAGCATTATAGAAATATCGAGTTTATTGTAATTCCGAACATCCCTGAATGTGGGCATAGTCCCGATCTAGAAGGATCTTTGAATCGAATCCCATGCCTCGTAAAAATTTTTCATCAAACCGTTGATGAAATCTCGTGATTTTCATTTCGAAGATTTGTTGTTTAGAAGGAGGAAGAATTTTGTTGATGAAATACAAACAAGATCATACCCATGTAAGAATCGATCGAGGGGGTTCCTTTTTCAAGCCAAATCCGCAGCTCCCGTTTGGATAGGAAAATGGGAATAGCATAAGCTTAACCACCAACTCGGAGACGTTCGGTAAACTCATCGTAGAAGTGATCTGTTGAAATAACGAATGTTGCATGGAAGGTCTTCTTTGTCATGTCCAAAAAAATGTTTATTTTTAACAAAGTAAGCAAACCATGCTTTAGCTCAAAAGTTTGTCCTGCGTGATCTCGGAACAACGATGGCATCCTCGTACCCTCGGTGGGTGTGCTTCGAGAATGCGCCATAGTACGATTATCGGCCGAACGTACCTACGGGAGGTAGCTTGATGTTTTCAAAGGTTCATAAGATTAAAAGTGGGTTAAATTTTAATTATGATCAATATTATATAGTCTATAAATAAAGAATAAGGCTAAATCAACGGTAAAGTATTCCGAGAGGTTTTTAAAAGATTCGTTTCTATCCAAAACACAATCCCTCGAAAATCTACCCGGGTCGTTCTCCCAACGAGGTGTGAATTAAAAATCGAGAACGTTTGTGATCGCGCGTTTGAAGATGTGTTGTTAAAAGATTTTTTAGTGTGGGATATCTAATTCCTACGATTAAAATGCAAAAACGAATAGGAAAACATAAAAACGAAAGCAAAACGAGGATTTAAACCTAAAACAGAACGGGTCAAATCCGTTCTTTAAAAAAAACCAAATATTGAAATTTTAAACCTACGGTAAATACGAATTGCAAATCTAAATTCCTAAGTCCTAATTGATAAAAGAAAATTTTGAAAAAAAGAAATTATATTTTTTTGATTTTTTAATAATTTTTTATGAATTAAAAACAGTTTTAAAAAGAAAAATTAATAAAAAATACTAAATTAATTTGGAAAAATCTGAAAAAATGCAAAAAAAATCCTAAATGCTATAAGGAACCCAGGAAAAAAAGCTGACCCAACCAGCTTATCAAATAAGCCAGAAATAAGCTAAAAATGGCTTATGAGCTAAATGGGCTAAAAAGAGGGTAAAAGAATATTAAATGCAAACTATGACAGAAAAATCTCAATGGTGCGTGTGTAGTGCAGTGTATGTGTAAAGGTTGAGGGTGTTGAGGTCCAAGGTTCTAGCCTTGCTCACCTTGGACATCCACCTTCCTTTTTTTTATTTTGTAAATCTTTTATAACAAGCTTTATAAAGAACTTAAAAATAAGCACTATTGTAATAAAAAAACAACTTTTTTATAAACCACAAATAAGCACTGAAATAAGCTAAAAAGTGACAGAAAGGGCTTTTTTACACTAAGTCCTAATTAAGCTAACTGTTGGGCTATTTTAAACACAAATAAGCTGGCAAACAGGCAAATAAGCTAAGAGAGGCCCTACACTATACCTAAATAGCAGTAAACACATATAAGCGAAAGAAATAAGCTAGAAATGACATAATCAATAAAAAAAGACTTTAAAACTTAAATGCTAAGCAAACAAATGCAAAAAAGCTTAAATAAGATTTCTACCCTATGGTACAAAATTGCTAAAATAAGCACTAACTAACCTAATAGGCAAATATAAACCTAAATAAGAACAGAAAACAATAAGCTAAGCTAAGAAAAGGTCAATAAGCACTTGGGAAAAAACTGCCAATCAAACAGCTAATGACAACTTTTTTAGGCTATAAATTTAAGCCACATAAAAGATCCATATGGCATATGGCTTATATGGCTTTAAAGCCTGTCCCTAAGGTCCTTCTAAAATTCAGCAATTGGAATTGAAACTCAATATAAGCTACTAAAAAATTCTAAGAAAATGGCTGTCACTCATCAACATATGCTGATTTGGTCTTTTTATAAAAGAAAACTTGGCTTTTGCAGCCTATAAAACAAGCTAGAAAATAAGCTGAAAAATGAAAGATAAGTTAAAACAAATGGAAATTGACTCCTAATGAGCTTGTGCACAAATTTTTAAAAGCTAAAAACAAGTTTAAAACCTATCTTAGATTTTAAAGCGAAGATGAAAAAGTCAATTAACTAAGAACAGACTAGACAAATTTAAACAAAACACTAGTAAACTAAAAGGTGACTACACTACTCTATTATGACACTAAAATGAACACAAAACCAAGACTCAAAAGATGGTTTTTAAAAACTAAATCAAATAAGCTCTTATGAAACTGTTGTCATCATAGTTTCAAAGGCAATTTTAGAAAAAGCTTAAAAACAACTTTTAAACCTTAAAGCTTTTGAAAACAGATGGAAATCAACTCAAAAAGGCTGGTTAAGGTTGGCCAAATGACCCAAATGGTTTTTAACCCAATATGACCCACTTTACCCAAACACCCCTTTAAGTTTTAAAACCAAATTTTAAGGCTGATTTTGACTGAATTAAGCAAAAGTTTTTTGAAAACAGATGGTAAACAAGTAAAGTTAAGCAGAGATAAGCAAAATCTAAACAAAGAAATCCACTATATTAAGCAATAAGCTAATAACAGTAAAAGATATAAATGACGATTTAAAATCAAACTTAAATTAAATGACAACTAAGCAATAAAAAGACGACACATAAGCATAAAGAAACATAAAATAAGTCACAAAAAAAGCATAAATAAGCACAAAATTAAGCAAATGAACCGTAAAATTTGCAAAAACTACAAGTCAAGTCTCGGCCCAATGAAGGAAATATTAACCTTAGCCCAGCAGCCAATGAATGTGATACTCGGCCCACCAGTATTATGAGGCCCAAGATTTAGTTATCAAATTGATACACACTGCAGTTGAAGAGGCGTGAGCTACATTTACCAAAATTAAATCAATGCACTGTGTGCTCAGGCCCACTCACACGCACTAACTATTTTTTGGCCAATCTTGGAGCAACGTGTGGCATGTACTATTTCTTCTCATTTCTATTTGCAGCAAAAGGAAGGTTCGAGTAAAATGAATGAGTTTATTGAACGCATGATTGAGTCCACCTGACAAACACCCATTGGAGGATCTATGCTGAAATCCGATGGCATCACTAACGCGTACGAGGAAGAGCCAATGATTGGCTGTAATTAAAAACGCGTTTTTGAGGAATTGACAAATCTGCCCCCACAACTTTCTTATATAATAGACTCTACACCTCATTTTTCATTATTAGTTTTTAGATCTTAGTTTTAGCCACAAAATATTTAGCTTATTTAGATTCTTATTTCTGTTTATTGTATCAGCTTTTATAGCTTATTGTAACTGCTTATTCGGCTTATTAATTAATGAATATGGAATTTGGTTAAGTGCTTATTGGGTTGGTTTATTCT
Source organism: Tanacetum coccineum (assembly GCA_026074375.1). Lineage (NCBI taxonomy): Eukaryota > Viridiplantae > Streptophyta > Magnoliopsida > Asterales > Asteraceae > Tanacetum > Tanacetum coccineum. The sequence goes on from BQNB010072278.1 coordinate 23,721, forward strand.
CTTTTTTTCTTATTTTTAACTTATTTTCTTAAAATCTCTTTTACTTTAGCTTATTCATAGGAGCTTATTTTCTTCTCGAATAAGCTTTCTCTTCTGGCTTATTAAGAGTAGAAAACAACTTAGAGCAGTATCAAATAAGCTTCGGCTTATTTAGTTTTCTTTTTATTTTTTCTTTTCTTTTTCTTATTTCGATTCAAATAAGCTATCCTTTAGCTTATAACCTGGCTTACTTCTGTTTGAATAAGCTGTCATATAGCTTAATCGACTATAAGCTAATTGGGAACATAGATCTAGCTTCTTTGAGGCTTATTCGTTTTTGTTACATAATCAGTTAAGCTTATAGCTTAACCGGTTTGCTTAGCTTATCCTTAAGCTCAATTTGGTTTGTCAAGAGGAGGCCAAGAGTATTGGTTTACTCAGCTTATCATTAAGCTTGGTACCTCCTTGAATAATCGAGAGCTTATTTGTTTAAATAAGTGCTTATTTACTCGTTAGTTTTCTAAATAGCTCATAATTCTTTTAGTTCTCATCACCTTGTGCTTATTCGGTTCATCAAATCAGATTTTAGAATTGCTTATCGTTTAGGTTATAGCTTATTTAGTTTAGATCTCGTTATAGCTTATAAATCTCATTTGAATTCGGTTACTAATTTGAAGTAATAATTTGAAGTAAGTTTGCAAAATCTATTACTAATTTGAAGTAAGTTTGCAAAAGCGGATAGCATGCCCAAAATATGAGCTGTCCATTTGTTGTTGGGCTTTCAATTGTGAATTCGGTAGTTTAAGGAATATTGAAACATGAAATTTGCAATTATGGTAAACTGTTTTGAGCTAACAGTTTTGTGTTTGTTACTGTGACGTATTCGATTCAACTCATTGGCGTGGAGCTTAAGGGTTTAATAAGCTAGATTGAATTTGATTATTTACTTTAGCTTATTAAATCGGGTGGTTACTTTTCGTTATTGGCTCGACATTCGATCTACCTTCTTTCTCTTTTCAATTCATTAGTGTAGATAATTTAGATTAATAATATGTCTTTATTTGCTTGTTTGTTGATTGTTATGATTATTGAGTAGTTTATTAGTGCTTGTTAAGTGATATTGTGAATTGGGAATTAAGTGTGGATTTGAAAAAGGTTTAGTTGATTAATAAAATTTCGGATTATTTAGATTTGTCATTTGGTTGTTTAAAGGGCAAAATCCGGAAAATAATAAAATAACACATCTAGTAATTAGTATCTTTTTAAGGGACCGTTTTCAATAAAAACCAACGTTGTGAGAAAATCGTCTTTTCTAAGGATAATAATTCATTAATAAACCTTAATTCACACTTAAGGAACTTTTCACATCACTTAGCAAGCATTTTTGTCTTATAAATCTTTTAGATCATTTTAGCATAATTCTCGTAGTTTAATTGATTAGCATAATTCTAGTATTAATATTAGTATAATTTTTAGTATAAAAAAATAGTTTTCTAAAATTAGTTTAAATTTTAAAACCAAAAATCTAAAAAGATAATCAAGCATTTTACTTCAAAAACATAAAGGTGGTTTTCAATTCAATTCTCGTTGGGTTTACGACACTCGAAAGATTGATAATTGTTTGTCTTCAAGCAATTTTTGATTCTAACGGGAATATTATTACCGATACGTTTTTGACGAATCACTAGCCATTCATGCTTTCATTAACTTGAACATTTAGCATGCAATTCCTCCTTAATCGGTCTGCCTGGACACAAGAGTATTTAGCACTATAAGGAATGAAGTGAGTCAAGAAAAAAACTTAGAAGACATTCTAGTAATTTTCTTTACTCATTGCGGTTTATTAAGAATTCCTCTTATTTACATTTAAAACTCATACATCGTCTTGACAAGTGCAAGATGTTATTATTTTGGTAGCTATAGACAAAATGTTCTCTAGTTACACAAAATATTTTATCTTTCAATAATTTCATAACCGAAAACGGGTAATGAAAGATTGTAAGTGAGTTTAAATATAATGAGAAAATTTCAATTGTAATCCTATCTTAGTTTTGTCAACCAAGGAGAAGAGATAGAAGTAAGTCTCACTCTTCTTATCAGGAAAAGAGACTATAATTGTCTTTTTAAGAAAACAAACTTTCGTTTACGAATTAAGTTGTAATAACACAATTAATCTAAAAATATAGAAAGTTCAATTTTAGTATTTTCGATAATTAAATTCTTAAAAGAATTAGCTACCCAATTAATTTACTAATAAAACTAAGATCCAACTTGACCTGCCACTTACTACAGAAGGCCTGACCAATGTGTAAACAAGTAGGGCAAGAGGTAAGCGGCGAGCGTTAATTGCATTGTAAATTTAACTCTTAGTTTTATGAGACACATGACTTTAGTAACTCATATAGTAATGTCATGTATATGTTTTGTCTCATCTTATGCCTCGGGTCCAAGGTCTGACCAAGTAACTCGATTTAAGTCCACTAAAAAAACTTGCAAAAATTGACATACCTATGAAAAATTTGCCATGGGTTGGAAAGGCCCTGAGGTCTGACCAGATAGGTCAATCCAAGTGCACGTGTTCTTAGTTTGGTTGGCATAGACTTAAAATTTCACATATGGGTATACACATAAGTTTATAAAAACATGTGTCAAAAACGTGTACAAAGAAACATGCAAAACATCTTTGTATAACTAGTTAAGAAAAACATTTTGTTAACTTTAGTTTTTAGATGTGCTAATATCGCGGAAAAATATTAAAAATTGACCAAACCCTATATTGTACTCTTACATGTGTCCGAAGACACAAGTTCTTTCAATAATTGCCTCATATGCCGAAGCATGTAATGGCGCGGGAAAAGATTAAAGGTCAATTAAACCCTAGATCTCCACTAAAGCCATGGTCAATAAAGCCATGATCAGTAGTGATTCATCATTGATAAGAGCATAAAAACTTTAAATTTCCAAAAAAATAAGTTTGTACACATTTGATTCAATCATTGATAAGTAGGATAAAGTGTCGCGCGCGAGAGCTATAGTTATATAACACAGGGAGAAGAAAGTGGTTCTATCTATCAATCTATCATCTATATATACTCTCATATCGCCTAGACAACCACTAAAGCCATGGTCAATAAAGCCATGGTCAGTAGTGATTCATCATTGATAAGAGCATAAAAACATTATAGTTTTAATCGGATTATAAGATGATTTATATTTTCAAGTCTCGTCGTGGGAAACCTTATAGGCCATGATTATCGGATGTAAGCCGAACCCAAGTTGACACATAAGACTTCAAAAATCAAATCAAGTTATAATAAAAAAAAGTTTCATAGATTTAACGTCCATATTAATTTGTCCAAAAGCCAGTTTTACAAATAACACATAGCAGGTCACTAGGAGTTAACAATTATGTGTTTAATTTAACAGACAAATTTAAACCAAGATTCGAGTAAGTTCGTTGTGGGAAATCTTATATGCCATGATTATCGGATGTAAGCCGAACTTAAGTTGACACTTAAACTCTCAAGACTCGTCAGTTTAAATAAAACAAGTTTCTCTTTAAGTATTTGTCCATTTAGAGTTTCTAAAAGTCTTTTGCCAATATTAACTAGTCTCATGGAATATTACATATAAGCAAATAAACAGACAAAAAGAGGGGATGAGGTGAAGACAGACTCTATATTGAAAGAAGTAAATCACATAATGCCCCGAGTACTCATACGAGTGTTCCCCAAACGAAGAACCAAAAGACTCTCACTAGGTTTTCTGCTAAAGTGCCTAGATCACCACATCCATCATATAATATGATTGCGTGAGTCTTAAGGCCGAGAATAAGAAAAGATTCAAGAAACTTAATTAACTTTTGATTATAAATCTATTCTTTTTCAATCTATATTAGCTAGTAATAATACCAAGATTCTAGGTTTTTATTTATTCTTTATGGCAAGAATTGCATATTGTTGCCATAACTTTTAGTCAAAACAATAAATAAAAGTTTTCTTATGCGGATCTATCGTGTTTTATAAGTGTGTAACCCATAACACCAAACGAGGTTAACTCGTGATGCCACTGCTGGGATTTCACAACTAGTAAACCATGTTTACTACGAGTACGCAGCGGATGGATCTAGTTTGATATCAAAGATTAACACACAAATAAGGTAAGAAAAACTAACCGTTATGTTTAATGACAAAAGTCAATAAACGAGAATCTTGATCTTGAATCTTAGTGATTAAGTTACCACATCTACAGTTGCTTACACAACACGTCAAACAAATACGTCAAGACATTAGTCTTTACTTCACGTCTCTCTAACATCTAGTGTATACTTCTTTTCTTGAACCGAAAACCACAATTCTCTTTTGTAGCTTGAACCGAAATCTAGAAACCCTAATTAGGGTTTTAACCGAAATCGGTTAATAGAAAATCCAAGAACCGAAACCCTAATTCGGTTTCTTACTGTTGTCGACTTGGAGAACTTATAAACCGAAACCTGAAGCTGATGTAGTCGATTGAGTGGGATACCAAGTCGCACTAGCAACCCTTTAAGGTTTAATCGAAAGAGCTTGAAGAAAGAACCGAAATTCCCTTTAAAGGGTTTAATCGAAATCGGTTCTAAAAGGTAGGAAAGAACCGAAAATCCCTTTAAGGATTTTATCACAATCGGATCTGGAGGAGGAGAGAGCATCGAAACACTTTACATGATTTTAGGGTTTTGAATGAATGGATAATGAGGCTAGGTGTAGGTGTTTATATAGGCACCTAATCCTAGTCCTTGGTGAACAAGGAAACCTCAATTCCTTCCTTTTTCTCTCCTCTCCTAAACCGGCCCAAACACCCCTTTAGAAACACATATGGGTAGGTTCACATTAGGCAACCATAAGGTTTGGGTTTTGTTTGATTTAGTCCCTTCGTTTATATTTAAATATTCGTTAAATTAGTTATAAACTAATAATGGAAACTAACGAACATTTAAATATATTTTCGTGAAGTATATATATAATAAACGTACTCTTCGTGTCTTAACGTGTGTGCCCCCAATAGGCTCACGTACTTCTAGTTGCATAACATGTGAATCCAACTAACATATTCCAACATCTATATATTCGTTTATACATCAATAACTTTTTTGAAAAGTATTTAAAGGGATCGTAATGAAAAATAATGTAAGACAAGAGATAAGGAGTAAGAACATTCAACGCACAACGAGCATTGATTGATAGTGGTTCGGGCAACGAAGCACTCTTTCCGCGCCTACTCCACTCGCCCTCGAAGCACCTAACTCGAAGTTTTCGCCACCATGTTCAACAAGCTCCTCCTTTTATGGCGGAGAAAACCTTAAACAAAACTTTCGCTTAACTGAATTTCTAACACTAAGATAGATGTCAGTTCTAATCTAAGCTAAAACCAATCTATACCTACAACGTCACAGACTTCACATACACTACTTTGCTTCACGCGACTTGATCACGACTACACAACTTCTCACCACTTAGTTTTCTCACAACCACTACTTCACCAAGCCCCTACTATAAACCACACCTAACTATACAACTACTAAAAGAAAATATCACCAAAGATCCAACGATACTTACAACAATCACAAAGATCATTAACAACTACACAACTTAACAAGATTTATAAATGATTTACAATTAGATATGGATGCCATAAGATTGCCACAACATCACACAACATTGATTTACAAGTTATGGTATGGATGCAATAAGATTGTAACAACACACAAAGGTGTAATACTTCTTCACATGATGATGGAGGTATTCTTCTCTTGTACTTGAGGAATTGAGCTTGGATCACATGGAAACAAAGCTTTATGATTAAATGATCAAAGGATTTTAGAGAGGATATGTGGGCTGTTTTGAGCAGAAAGAATGAGTTTAAAAGGTGAGAAAATTATGGGGAAAAGTCCAATATTTATAGAACAAACTGAGGGAGCGTCTACCTAGGGCCGGTCCCCTTAAATAGGTGGGCGGTCCCCTTAATTTTAAGGGGGCCGGCCGTGTATTTAAGGGGGCCGCCCTAGACTGGGGCTTCCCCAGTTTGTCTTTTGTGTAGGGGGAATTTTCTGGAACTTTTCTAGCCGTTTTAGGTCCGAAAATTTGAATTTCAAAATGTTTACAACATTTTATAAAAGTGTGAGGTTGAATAAAAATTTCCTTTGATCATAAAATGCATTAAGCATTTATTTATTCATACCTTTAAGTGATGTATTTGTTGAAATGAGAGTTTACTACTAATTACTTGTTTACGTTTAATTTTACGTTGAACGTTTTTATATTTTGTGATTATCAAAACGTAAAGATGTGAAAAAATATTAGTAATGTTTTTAGGCATTATATTTTATCAACAATCTCCCCCTTTTTGATGATTACAAAATTTAAACTCATTAAATGTAAAATTATTTTTAAACAAGTATTTAGTGAGTTTCATGTCATTTCTCCCCCTTTTGTAGAATCAAAAAGACATCGTCGAGAATTACTAGTTAAATCGACGGAATAAATGCTCCCCCTTGATGTGTGCTCCCCCTCGTTCGAGGGCACCAAGGAATCGAGCTATGGTTTCTTGGCTACAAAAACAAGTTAGAATAATACAAATATTTCTAACATGTAGCAAGAAGGAAGGAAAAATATGACAAGTGCAAGCAAACATCAAAGCAAAAGATACTTCATTCATTTAGGACAATGTGTGTGAACAACACACAAGCATACATAAAAAGAAAAACAAATATGCTTTAGAAGCATATTAATACGTAAAGAAAAATCCTAAGTAGCCATAGAAGGATTTTTGACTTGCTTGCGACACAAAAGGGTTTGACGATTATTTGGAGGCAAATTATGAGATTAATTGGTTGGAGAGTTTGGAGCGGAGGCGGTTGTGGAGGGATAATCTCTTTGAACTCTAGGAGGTGGATGAGGTCGAGTGAGGAGGAATTCAATCCAATTGATATCCTCACTTAAAGCAAGAAATTGTTTTTGGGAGAAGATGCAACAAGGGCAATACCCAACATAGGTTTCAACTTGGTTAATGTTGAGGGTGTGTGGTAGGTTTGGAGAGTAAGGTGATGAGGAAATGTTGTTTTGTTGTTGAGATAGATGCATGGCTAAGAGGTTTGATAGGTCTTAAAGTTGATTAATGTCATCAACTAGGCTTTCTCTACTTGGAGATAGAGGTGGTGTGTGTTGAGTTTGGTTGTTACTTTGAGGTGGAGCTTGAGCAATATGTGAGTTGATGGGTGAGATGGGAAGTGGAGGATGTGAGACAACTTGTGGTGATGTGGGAGTGTCCTTAATGTAAGGATTTAGTAATGCTTGATTGGGGTGCTTATTTTCTTGAAATGGTTCATGATGAGGAGTGAGTGGTTTTGGTATTGGTGAAATTGTATTGAGCACATTTGATGTGTTACAAAGGTTTAGTTTCTTCCTCCAAATGGGTTTCACACTCATTTTGGCAACCCTTGATGGTTTGGATGTGGGTTTGTTAGGAGATGTCATTGGTGGGGATGATTGTGATGATGATGAATGAGGATGTATTTATAGTGGAGGAAATGTTTAAATTAGGACAAATGAACATTCAAAGAATTAAATCCAAGAAATGTTTGTGAATTTAGGGAAACAGTAGCTAAGTCTAGAGGGTGTTTGGTTAAAAAGAAAAGAAAATTAATGTTTTCCCCATGTTTGCCTAGGCCGGTCCCCTTAATTAAGGGCCGGTCCCCTTAAAATTAAGGGGGCCGCCCTTTATGAATTAAGGGGGCCGCCTACTGGGATTTCCCAGATTTCCCAAAATTTGATTTTTCTCAAAATTTTGTGTGAGGGTTTCTGTTTTGGTGGTTAGTTTGTAGCAAGTCCGTCCTTTTATGGCAATTAAGGTTTTTAGCACATAGCAATTAAGCATTCAACATTCTACATACATATGACAAGTTGTAGGATAAACTAGTTCACATAATTTTGGCATATAATCATATGTGAATTGAAGACCAAAAGAATGAAGAGCATATAAAATAGTAACTAGATATAATGCACAAAGAATTTTTTTCTTGACAAGAGGGTTAAGTTAAAAAAACGAACCAAACTTTTATGCAAATACTAGTGTGTGCCTAAGTGCGACAAATGTGGAGTAGCGATTATTTCGACACTAAGACATGTAAAACCTAAAAAATAATCCAAATGCTCCTTGATTTAATTTTGCTCAACCAAGATTGTCGAAAATATATATTAGATTATATACTTTTAACAACAAGTAAGAGAACATTATGCATATGTGAAAAATGTTTTTTTAGCATATCTCAACAATATATGAAAATTGACTTTCATGTGCTCCTAGTTGTGAGAAAGACTTTTTAGAATAATAGATTGTGACTATTGTATAATTAGATATGCATTTAGATAGAAGAATTTGTAAAATTTTGCTTATAGACTTTTCCTAATCTTGTGTTTTTGTGTAAAATAAAAACCTAAACACAGAAAAAAAAATTGGTCAGTCAGGTGGGTGGTCCCCTTAAAATTAAGGGGGCCACCCTTTATGAATTAAGAGGGCCAACACCTGTTGAGAAATTTTTTTCTCAGATTTTTAACAAAATGGTTCATTGATGATTATCATTTCTTTATTATGCCGAAAACGTAATCAATTTGTTTCATCATTCCTAGACCTAGACGTAAGTAGTTAAATGGATCACGTTTAAGTGGTTTAGTTAGTATATCGGCTATGTTGTCTTTCGATGAGACATTTTCTATAGAGATATTCCCTTTTTGAACATTATCGCGAAGGAAGTGATGGC